>PVLD010009642.1:0-75738 GCA_004027595.1 Dinomys branickii
CTTTTCAGTAGGATGAGGTCCCAGTTACTGATTCTTTGAAGTGTTTCCCTTGCTGTTTCATTTTTGTTCATGAACTCTCTGCCTACTCCTGTCTTCAAGATTTTTACCTACTTTGTCTTCCAATAGATTTAGAGTTTCTGTTTTAATATTGAGATCTGTGATCCATTTCGACCTGAGTTTGGTGCATGGTGATAGACTTGGGTCTATGTTCAGTTTTTGGCAAGAGGCAAGCCAGTTTTTCCAGCACCATTGATTAAACAGGTCATCCTTTTTCCAGTGAGTTCGGTTGGCCCCTTTGTCAAATATTAGGTGGCTGAGTGTGTTTTTCGTTGTGGTTGCATTTTCCAGTCTGTTCCATTGATCCTCAGGTCTGTTTTTTAGCCAGTACCAGGTTGATTTTATTACAGTAGCTTTGTAGTATAATTTCAGGTCAGGGATTGTGATTCCACCTGACTTGTCCTTGTTGCCCAGGATTGCTTTTGTTATCCTGGGTCTCTTCTGGTTCCAGAAGAAATTAAGGCATATTTTCTCTAGATCTGTGAGGTATGCTAACGGTAGTTTAATGGGAATTGCATTGAATCTGTACAACAGTTTTGGTAGTATGGCCATTTTCACAATGTTGGTTCTTCCTAACCATGAGCAGGGTATGTTTTTCCATTTATTGAAATCCTCTTCGATCTCTTTTTCCAGAGTACTGTAGTTTTCACTCAATAAATCTTTCACAGTCTTTGTTAGATTGATTCCAAAATATTTCAATTTCTTGGATGCTATTGTAAAAGGTATGGTTTCCTCAGTTTCTCTCTCAGTCTGTTTGTTGTTCATGTATAGGCATGCTATTGATTTTGGGGTGTTGACTTTGTATCCAGCTACACTGCTGAATTTGTCAATTAATTCTAGGAGTTTTCTTGTGGAGTTTTTGGGGTCTTCCATGTATAGTATCATGTCATCTGCAAATAGTGATAGTTTTGCTTCTTCCTTTCCTATCCTTATTCCTTTTATTTCTCTCTCTTGTCTGATTGCTCTGGCTAGTGCTTCCAGAACTATGTTGAATAGGAGTGGTGACAATGGACATCCTTGTCTTGTTCCTGACTTTAAAGTGAAAATTTTCAGTTTTTGTCCATTTAGTGTGATGTTGGCTGTTGGTTTGTCATAGATAGCTTTGATCAGATTGAGGTAGAGGCCATCTATTCCTATTTTTTCTAAGGTTTTTAACATGAATGCATGTTGGACTTTATCGAAAGCCTTTTCTGCATCTATTGAGATGATCATGTGGTTTTTGTCTTTGGCTGCATTGATATGATGTGTTACATTAATTGATTTGCGAATATTGAACCATCCCTGCATTCCTGTAATCAATCCTACCTGGTCATGGTGTGTAATTTTCCTTATGATTCTCTGTATTCTATTTGCTAGTATTTTGTTGAGTATCTTTGCATCTATGTTCATTAGAGATTTTTTTTTTCGGTACTGGGGATCGAACTCAGGACCCTGCGCTTGCTAGGCAAGCGCTTATTCCACTGAGCTATATCCCCAGCCCTCATTAGAGAGATTGGCCTATAGTTCTCTTTCTTGGTTGGGTCCTTCTCTCGTTTTGGTATCAGTATGATACTTGCCTCCCGAAACGTGTTAGGGAGAGTTGCTTCCTTTTCGATTTCATTGAAGAGTTTGAGGAGTGTTGGCATGAGATCTTCTCTGAATGTTTTGTAGAATTCTGCTGTGAATCCATCAGGCCTGGCCTTTTCTTAGTTGGTAAGTTTTTTATGACATCTTCAATCTCGTTAATTGATATTGGGTTGTTCAGGATTTTTCAGTCTTCCTGACTCAATTTTGGTAGTTTGTACCTTTCCAGGAATCTGTCCATTTCTTCTGAATTTTCTATCCTGTGGGAGTAAAGATTTTCAAAGTAGGTATTAATGATCTCTTGTATTTCTGTGGGATCTGTGGTGATTTCATCCTCTTCATTCCTTATTACATGAATTTGAGTTCTTTCCCTTCTTTTTTTGATAGGGTTGGCTAGGGGTTTATCAATTTTATTTATTCTTTCGAAGAACCAACTCTTTGATTCACTTATTTTTTGTAGAGTTTTCCTCATCCCAATTGCAGTAATTTCTGCCCTGAGTTTTATAATCTCCTCCCTTCTTTGGGCTTTTGGTGTGGCTTATTGCTCTTTTTCTAAGAGTTTGAGGTGTAGCATTCGGGTATTTATTTGCTGTCTTTCTATTTTCTTTATATATGAGTTCATTGCTATAAATTTCCCTCTGGGGACTGCTCTCATTGCATCGCACAGATTCCGATAGGTTGTACTTGCATTTTCATTTATTTGTAGGTATTTTTTAATTTCTTCTTTAACTTCTTGTGTGACCCATTGGTTATTCAGGAGGTTGTTTTCCAATTTCCAAGTGTTTATGCAGTTTTTGGAGTTCCCTTTGTCATTAATTTCCAGTTTCATTGCACTGTGGTCAGATAGTATGCAAGGGATATAAAATTTAAATAGATGACTACAAACCATAAAGAAAGCTTAAGTTTATACCCAGGGAAATTTTAATTCAAAACATATATTCCATACCATTGTCCTCTTAGAATGAATTTTTTCTCTGAGTACAATTTTGTCCTCATCTTCAACTATTCAAAATACAAAATTTATACTAATCACTTTTCTTCTCACTTTCACTTTAATTTATACTTCTAGCTTGTGTGTTTTCTGATAGTCCATTTTTAAAGTTTGTGAAATATGGTTTGACCCAATAAGGGTGACATGAAGTGTGTGGAAGAATTTGTCTGTCAATTGAAAGCAACACTTTCCTAATACCCTTGTACTCTTCAGAGAACTTTTTGATCTTTTGTACTCCCACAGGGGAAAAATAAGACTTCTATGCTGTTTCAGAAATGTTTCAGTTCTGCTAAGTTGTTTGTATTTCTTCCAAAACATATGCACTAAACATATAGATCTAGCTTCCTGGATTCTTGAGAAGTGTTACCTTTCAGCCTTATTTCTAATTATTCATCCAGAAGAAGTAGGCCATGTGCCTGGTGTGTGTCCCAAGGACTGCATCAGGCACTGGGACTGTAGCAAAGCCATCTGAGTGCTCTGTAGATCACAATCAGGGAGGAAGACAGAGAAAAAACCTGTGTCACCCATGTGCTGAGGGTCACAGTGGGGAAAAACGGGGTATTGTGTGTATCAGTAACAGATCTTTTAGTTTCATCTGGAGAATCAGCATCTTCCCTAGGAAGTGACAGTTTTGATGATAAATAAAAGAATCAGCCATATGGGGAAAGGCAGGGGAGGAAGTGCCAGGCTTTGGTGACAGGACTGAGGAGACATAAGAGGCCAATTTCTCTTCTTCCCTCCCATTCATTTCCAGTGTTCAAGATACAGCTTGTAAGTCCATTTTTCCAATATCTAAAATAAACTTTTTCAAAAAAAATTGTGCTGCCATGTTTCTCCTTCCAATACTTTGGTCATCATTTGACACTTGACTAAGATAAAAACAAGATGCTTAGAAAAGCCTGAAAGGCTGGGGCAAGGCTCCTTAACAGACTGCATATGCTTTGAATCAGAGTGAATGCGGAACACAGAAATTTAAAAGATTGGCCTACATGACCATCCACAGAAGCAAAGGTAAAAGAGTGAAAAAGATCTGTCCTCATGCTAGTGATCAAAGGATCCAGCTGAAGGCCTAGAGCATTGTCCTGCCTATAGGAGTCCACAAGAGAAGGTTGAAGGATTCATGACAAAAGACCAAATGGTCTGCAGAGAAAAGTTCAAGTGTCAGTGCTAGAAGCTAAGGCCAAAAGCTTCACTGGAAGCTAAAGAAGCTGTACAGAAAGCCAGGAGACAACACTGAAGGCTAAGGAAAAGACTGGAGTTCTCTGGAGGGAACAGTCAGAGCTCTACCAAGGACAATCAGCCACAACAAAGCTCTTCCAGAGAAAATAAGCTGAAGTCCTTCCCTCCCTTCTCCTTTTATACTTTTCTGACAATCCTCCTTAAAAGTGGTCTTCCATTCCCAGAACCATGCTGACTCAGTTCACCTGGGTGTTCCCTGTTCAAATTAATAATCAATTAACCACCATAGGACGTAAATCCATATGGTGTCTGTGGTATGTACAAGAAGATAGTACAGGCAGTAGGAATTCATCATTAGTCCTTACAATGGGCATTGCAGTAAGTCCATCAGATTAAAACTGAGTATTTTTTCGTGAAATACATATTACTCCTGTTTACATGGTGGAGGAAACTGAGGATTGGGAGGTTAAATTGCTCATATATGAAGAACAAAAAGGGTATAAAATCAGGTATATTTGACAAAAAAGTTTAATTTCAAAACACAGATGAAAGGAATCAGTTCTACAGTGCACAGCACACTGGATGACTATTGTCTACTTCATGAGTAGCTAGGAGAGAAGAGCTCAAAGCATCTCAATATATATAGTGATAATAAGTGGAAAGGTTAATTATTGAGATTTGGTCAATACACATTTGTACATGTATTGAAAATCACACTGTACCCCATACCTATGAACAATTAATGATGTGTTCATCAAAAATACTTTTAAGGTTTAATGAGATGTACATGTTAACTACTCTGACCATTACATTGTATACTTGTATCAAACTGTTACACTGTATCCAATAAAAGTGTAGAATAAAAGTGGTTTTCAAGAAATATCAAAGAAAAGACTTCAATGCCTCTAATAGTACTTAAGGCACAGAGGGAGCATTTATGAGCATGTTTGGAAGCAGGAATGGTCCCATTTACGGTAGGATCAGCATCAAAGAGATGAGGCTGGAAGGTGGGACATGATCTGGGAAGAGTACAAACAAGTGTAACAGAAACTGTTGAATCTACTCTGAGTGTAGACCCTTTCCTAATAAACAGCTTCACATCATCACTAACCCATACAGGGAAAGGGGACCATCCCCAGCTCAAGAGCCCTTACATTTCTTTCTTTCTTTTTTCTCTTTTAAGGGGCTTTACATTTCTAGTGTAATTCCAATCCCATTGCCGGGGGGTGGCACAGGAATACAGACCAAAGCCTCTCAGAACTCATCACTCCCCTACTTGCTGGGTTTGTTTTAAGAGCACGTGACACAACTAAGACCAGTGAGATGGCAAGGGAATTGGAGAGATCATCTGAGGTAGGTTGCACTGACACATTTTTCTTCTGTTCTGGCACCTAACTCAGGGCCTTAGATATGTTAAGCAAGCACTCTATCAGTGAGTTAGTTCCTCAGCCCTTCCCCGAGAATTTTTTTTTTTTTAATTACTGGAAGAGATGTGAGACCCAGCAATGCAAGAATCATTTCCTTACCATCTGGAAGAGAATTCAATTGTGGTAGACTGGTAACTTAGAAAGTACTAAAAAGTCACTGTCTTAAAGTGGCGATGAACTCTGCTCATGGTGACTTCCAGTTCTGGCTCTGCCCTATGCTGGGCAGGTGACTGTGGAGAAGGTATTTAACAACTGAGGCCACCAATTTATTATGCGCTAAAGAATGATGTTGGTCATAACACCTCATATGGGTTTGAGAGGATTAAACAAATATGTGTGTGTTTGACTACAGATCTTCTATATTTGGCTTAAATAACGCCTTTATGTTGCAAATTGAAGCCAATAAATTCACTGTTTTATAGTCAACAAAGAAGCAGAGGCAATTTAATGGAGAAAGGATAGCTTTTTCATCAAATAAGTTGAGAACTATTAGACGTTCTCTGTTACAAACATAGTTTCTATACACTGGCTTTAAACCTTTTACAAAACTGTACTCAAAATAGATGATAAACTAAACCTAAACTGTAACACTATAACATCATTACATGTTAATGATAATGTATTCTGAAAGTACTAATTAGATCAAAACACTATTAACATAGAAAAAAAATCTAGATGACCTTGAGTTTAATGATAAGCTTTTAAATGCAACACTGAAAGCATAATCAATAAAGGAAAGAAATAATACTGGGCACTATTAAAATAAAAGAGCATGTAAACAGAATCTCCAAACTAAGAGAAACTATTTCTAAAATATATATGATAAACATTGTATATCTAAAGTACACAAAGAAGTCCTAAAACTCATTAGTCAAAAAGCAAATAATCCAATTAAAAATGGGTTGAAGATCCTTTTGGTCACCTCCGCAAAGAAGATGTGTACAGGTTCTATGCCAACATCATAACTCCAGGAAAATACTAATTAGATCAAAACACCATTATTATGTATTAGAATGACTGACACCTAAAGAATGACACCACCAAATGAGGGGAAGGACACAGAGTACCAGCAGCAGATACTCCCCCTCATCCACTGTCCTTCACTGCTGGTAAAAATGCAAAATAGTGCAGGGGTTTCCTCCATTTCATACAAAATTAAATCTTAGTACTATATGATCCAGTGACTGCTTTTTCAGGCATTTACTCAACTGCATTGAAACTTTATGTTCATACAAAATCTTCCATACAAATTTGTATAGAAATCTGATTAATTGTCTCCAGATAGTAGAAGCAACCAAGATAGCCTTCAACAGATGAATAAGCCATGACCCATCCCAGAAGATGGAGGGTTATTCAGTACAAAAAGAGGGTCATGAAAAGACACAGAGGAAACATAAATGCAGGAAAAGAATCTGGAAAATGCAAAACTATGAAGACAGTACAAAGATCACCAGTTGGCAGGCGAGTGGCAGCGGGATGCAGAGAGGAATAAACACATGGAGTATAGTGGATTCTTAGGATGGAAAAACTGTTCTCTGTGACACGGTCACAGTGAACACATGTTTCCATGCATTTGTCAAAATGCACAGAACAGCACAGCACAAAGAATGAATCTTAATGATAATGTCTTAATATTTGTTCACCAATTAAAATGAGTATACCACAGATGTTAATAAAAGAGAAAACACTCTACATGGAAGGAGAGGATTTGTAGGAATTTTCTATGCCATCTCTTCAATTTTTTTTTATAAATCTAAAACTGTTTTGAGAGTAAAATCTATTAAATTAAAAAATTGCTATATTTACACTGAAAGATTTTAACAAGTAATATCAAATATTTAGTATTTCATGCTTCAGGGTTCATTTCCTGGATATACTTCATATTTACTGAAAACCAGAATTATCAATTTTCCTGTTGCCCCGGAGCTAGGGCAAGGAAGAGAATCAGATATGAGGCAGATCACAGTCTATAAAATTACTAAAGTGCCTGAACTGGAATTGATACACAGCTCAGGTTTTACACTTTACAGAGTTTCCAAACCAAGAGAAAAGGGAAGCTTTCCATGAAGTCAGATTAAATAAGGATTTATACCCCAGCCCTTGCCTGATGTTGAAGGTCTGCTTTCAGCAATGTGCATCACCCAGGTTCTTTACAGTAAGCAGAGACACTGAGGCTAACATATGAAACATTGCACTTTTGATGATCAACTGGACCCAAGAAGGAGGTTCTGAAATCAAAACAGCAAGAGGAACACATTTCACACTTTGGCCAATGAAGAATGCTTGCATATTTTTGCTATAGTTTAGCAATTTGCATTTCTTTCTATCACAGAAAGGCAGATATTCTCCAAGAAGGAGTAAACTACAAATGCTAAGTTTGAACTGGGCATGAATTTATTGACAATTCATCATCTTGGTCTTGAAAAGTACTAATGGATCTATATAGTTTTCAAGTCATTTTAAAAAATAGGGATAATAGAAGATAGCAATAAGAAAAATAATCAGATGCATTTAAAATATATTTTAGCTTTCTGAGCATATGTTTTCATTTACTTTTTATATCCCTCATAGTGGTGGGAGTATTAATAAAAAATCATGATTTTTATTACTATTAATAATATCAAAATCTCACGTAAACCTGTCTTTCATTTAGTCTGGGAAATGTAGGTTGGTGGAGTGCCCATTTTAGCTACCAGTCCATTGAGGACTAAGAGGAATGGGTGTGGGGTGAGGGAGTACAAAATAAAGATGATTCTAAAAGAAATTTCAAAACAACATCCAGAAAAGGTCAAGGTCAAATGGCAAAGGAGAAGCACGATTATCATTCTTAGGTAAAAGGCAGGGATACTAGGAAATGGGGACAAAACAGAGGAGCAAGCCTCTTTCCCTCACCTGTACTGCATGCTGGCTACACACCCCAGAGTGGATGCAGCACTCACACCACAAATCCCAGCACTAGACAATAAACCAATCACAAACTCTAGATTCAGCTACCTCCCAAAAGCCTGTCCCTGCATGATCACATGATGCTTTGGGCAGACATCCAGACACAAACCATAATATTCTGCCCATGTCCCTGACCCTGCCCCTGCCAAAGACTTAGATACCTTCCTTTACACAAAAGACATTTAGTCCATCTGCAAGAGTTGCCAAAGTCCTAACAATTTCAGCATTGCTGAAAAGTCTAAGTCCCAAGTCTTCTCTGAGATTTAAGGCTAACTCTTAGCTGTGAGTCCCTATACAAATTAAAAGTCAAGCAATGCCACCTTTAAATGTCATAAGATAAACATTTTTATTCCAAAAGTAACAAATAGGGGCATATAAATGACTGGTACTGAAGCAAGTCCAAAATCCAGCAGCAAACATTAAGTCCTATAGTTGCATGTGCAACGTCAATAGTAAGTTGTGACAAATTGTGAGCTCCACAGGGTTTGAGTGGCTCAACCCCTAAAGCACTTTCAATGGTTGTAGTTCCCATGGGTTTTCTCTTGAACTGGCTCCCTCATGGTAGGTTTTCACAGACGTTCCTGGCTTCTCTAAACTTTTGGGGTCTCCATTGTACTTTTGGCTTCACTCAGAGCTCCACATGCTACCCTCTCTGGGGCACATTGCCTGGTGTCCCAGGCCTTCTGAAATTGGGGTGGAAGCCTTCTTAACCCCACAACTCTTGCATTCTGCATGTGCCTAGAAACAGTGCCATGTGAATGATGTGAAGGTCTGCTGCCAGTTGGCACAGTAGCCAGGCTTTCCTCTCTTTTGGCAGTAGGGGTCAAGGGGCTAGACAACTGGGCACTCTGAATCCAATTCTAAGGAACAAATTTTTTATACTTTCACTAATCCTGGAACAGGGCTCTGTAGTTTTCTTCTCAAAGCGATTGCAATTTGGAAGCTGTAAATGGTAGACTTGCTGCTTCTTGTGATGCCCTCAGGCTATCTTTTGTATTCTCCTGTTCCTTCTCAGCTCAAGGTCTCCTCTGCTCCATCTCTGTAGTCCACAGCTTTACAGGAGTTTCCTTTCTGGCCAAACTCACAGTATTTTAGACCATTCTGTTGGACTTTCTGTTTTTGATTCTCAACATAAATCTGGCTAAAAGCCCCCAACAGCAGCCATGCCACTGCTTCAACATTCAATTGCCTTGAAATTTCTTCTACAACATTAGTTAGTCCACCATCCTTACTCTCAGTCTCAGACAAAGTCTTTGGACATGAGTAAAATGCAGATAAACACTTTGCCAAGCCATAACACACATGGTCTGGAGTCCAGCAGCCAGTGCAGTCCTTCCCAGCAGGAACTTCCTGAGCCTGATCTTTCAGCCAACATCTCCAAACCTTTCCAACTCTTTCCACAAGCCATTCCCAAAGGCTCTTGAACCACATGATCAGATATAGTCAGAGCAAGGATCCCACTTCTCTGGTACCAAATTCTGTCTTGGTTACTTTTCATTTGTTGCTGGTACAAAATACCCAATGCCCAAATTACAGAGGGAAAGGTTTACTTAAATCTCAGTTTGTAGAAATTTCATTCCATAATCAGCTGGCTCTGAGGCACGGTGGCATGGCACATGGGCAACAGTTCATGGCAGTGGAAGACAGTAAAAGCAACAAGAGCAAAAGAGGCAAAAGGGAGGGGCAAGCCTCTTTCCTCCTCTTATTATTGTATGTAGGCTGCCTGCCCCAGGACAGGTGCAGCATTCATGCCACTAATTCCAGCACTAGACAATCAGGCTTCCGGGGTGGGGGTAGCCAGACAAAAACCATAACACCACCACTCTCGGTTTCTTCTGCCTAATAACTCGCT
This sequence comes from Dinomys branickii, assembly GCA_004027595.1. Lineage (NCBI taxonomy): Eukaryota > Metazoa > Chordata > Mammalia > Rodentia > Dinomyidae > Dinomys > Dinomys branickii. The sequence goes on from PVLD010009642.1 coordinate 10,016, forward strand.
CTTTGTCTTTTCTTTAAAGCAAAGACTTTGAAAATGGAATTTCATACTACATCCCTCAGAGGTAACTGGCTTGCCTATTAAACAGACAGACTCCTAGATTCTAACATATTGGGCATGATACCTAGTTACCTGTTTTGATAAACACTTTAATTACTACGCGAAATAAAACTTTCTCCAGTCCTTCTCCCATCCTGCTACCATCCCACTCTTGTTCTAAGGTGGCTGTCAACTGCACTTTGAAGAAGTGTTAAAAATAACCACAATATCCACACGTACTATTTTAAGAGTAACTCCTCCCAAGGGTGTTTTCATTTTTAAAGTGCTCTCCAGGAAAGCATATTATCTTTCTTGATAAGAATGGAATTATAGTATTAAAAGGTACTAACCTATAAATCTGTAAGATTAAAAAGACTGAAAATAAAAGAATAAGGTAATTTAAGGAAGAATTAGGGAACACCTTTTTTTTCTGTTGAGTTTTTACAAGCATTATTGTTAAGTCTTACCACAAATCTTAAGTGAGGTGGTATCCCTTTTTTATGTAAGAGTATCTAAGTGTTATTAGAAGGTAAGTATACCTTCTTCTAAGACCATATGTTTAAATCAGAATTTTAATTTTAAGTTGTTTTGGTCATATAGCTCTGGTTCTTTCCATTGGGCCCTAAACAAAAGAAAAGCAAAGAAAATAAAAACTGTCCTTTCACAAACTGTACATTGGATACCATCCTTACAGAATTCTTGTGACACCCATTTGTCTGAAGTTGTTGAGAACCTTAATTATTTTTATGAACTATTAAAGGATTTTATAGGTTTCTAGACATTTCTGTACTAAGGTTTAGCATTGCTGGGTTGAAATGTGCCATTTTCATTACTGCCCTGACATTCTCCCTGTGCCTGGCTCTTTTTATTTCTGTGACTTTTGTTTTGTGACAGTCACCTTGCAGTGAGCTACCTGTGTGTAATTATTTAGTTTTTGAGAACATTTGCATAGTTATGAAGTACACTCCAAGGACAGTTTATAGATTTTGGAAAATATGGCAAAAGCATGTGTAATCCTTACTTGTTGACTGGGGAATAAATTCCTAGGATGTATCAACTTGTCCTGTCAGTTTGAAATCTAAAGTATTTGCCACTCTGGTTCTCAAAGAACACAATCTCTTTCCCATGTTCATCTCTCAGACTTTCTAGAGAAGATCTACAAGGTGCTAAATCCAAGCACATTTTTCCAACTATTTTTACTTCATGGGTTTTTTTCTCTAGCTAGGAGGCCACATTGTTGCTGGAAGAATTGCTTGACGAGCTTGGAACCCTTTGAGCTGCTGCTAGCACTGGCGAGTCCACAGCTAAGGCACAGTGGGTCAGGTCGCACAGAGGAGAGGCAGTATATCATAAACCAATTCTCTGTCACACTCTCCCCTGGTTGTCACATTTGCCAATCCTTGCTTTCTTTCCTTTATGTCTCCCTCTTCACTCCCCTGCCCTCCCTTGTATCATCAAGGGAAAAGGCGGGACTGGGGGTTTCCACATCTATCAGTCACCCTTTGGCTGTGTTTGGTCAATGATAAACATAGGCAGGAGCTTGTAGTTGGGGTAAGGGGAGAGGAGAGAACACAATTCAAAGTCTTTTCTCTCTCTCTGCCCCATGCTTTATGTGGGGCGGTGGTTCCATACACTCCACAAGGCCAGCTTCTTCCTGATTTATGGATCCTTAGCTCCTCTCCATACATATTCTGCTCCCAGTTTTCACTCAGTGGCTACTAAGTTCAAGAGACGCCCCCTTTCCCTTCTGTGAATGGAGTGTAGGAGTAAAGCGGCTTTCTGCTACTGGGATTTTTTAGGTTATACTGCAGCCCTCCTTATGTTTTCCACTCCTCCATCGCCTGTATAGCCAATTCTCTGGTGAAGGGCTCTGAATTGGATTTTGTTTTTCCGGTTCTGCCCTGACCTATACACCTCCATGTACACAGCATTGTTCATAGTGTTAATAACATGCTTGGGGCAATTGTAGTGCCTTGTAATAGACAACATAGAGGAGTATGGGAAAATTACAAAAACTTAAATATTGCCAAGATGTTGAGCTATAATTATGTAGTATTTGCTGTTATAAATTTTTGAGTCAGTGGAAGAGAGCATGTTTTGCTGGAAGGATTTGTTTTTTGTCTAACCCCACAGCAATCCTTTCTGTTGCTATTTAAGGTAATGCTTTTGGAAAAAATAGTACATCGATATAGTGATTTTGTTTGTATCTTTCCTTTTGGTAGGGTTAAGAGCTATTATATCATCTAATAAAAAGTCTATGCCACATATATTACAAATAATAGTTTCCTATTAATGTTTTTAAAATTTCTAAGCCAATACAAATGTAGAAACTTATTAAAAACATTCATAAAACCATCCTTTTTTAAAAGACTATGACCAGTACATAAACCTCTTCTGATGCAAAAGGGTTGCAAGCTGAACCCAACTTGGGCAACTTAGTGACTTAGTGAGGCCCAGTATCAAGATTAAAAAATGGAAAAGGGGCTAAGATGTAACTCAATAAGAAGGCCCTGGGTTTAATCCTCAGTGCCAAGAAAGTTCATTGCTAGTATATTTTATGAATATATACAAATGCACAAAAGTGAAATTTACACTTATCAAATATCAGTTTGAATATAGAAAACCAAACAGAGACTTCCATAGTTTAGTTGGGCAGTCTTCTTCCATTTGGCAAAAGGTACTGTTGGTGGGGAAGCCACTCTTACTTCTGGTCCCAAACACATACACGATGCTGGTTGTCACCAAAGCCTATGTTCTTTTATTCCTGTTTATGTAACTACATTTACAAGTTCCATTGCAGATAAAGTCATGTGTCTGAATTCTGGCCAGTGGAATGTGGGAGAAAAGTACTTCCCTTTCAGTCTTGACCACCCCCCCGAAACATCCTGAGATATTCCCCACTTTTACTTAATTTCCTCTCATTTTGCAAAATGAAAAGGGTATAACTGAAGAATCTAAGGTACTTAAAGATGGCAAACTACAAGCTGGAGCTGGATTCTCAAGGACTATGTGGAACAGAGCTTCTCAGCTCTCCTAAAGGCAGATACGTGTGGGCTTGTAATGCGTAGGGAAAATCTGCTTTTATTGTGTAAAGGCACTGAGATTTCAAAGTTAGACTGGCAAAGTTATCTTTATTACTACATAGAACTGATACAGAGCTCAGGTCGTATACTTCAAATAGCTCCAAACCAAAGGTTCTCCTATGCTTTCCTGATAATTGACTAAGAACCACTGATGTTGTCTGGTGTCCCCAGGTCACTACACACCTAATGTAGTAGTGGAAGAGCAACAGATTCAGGACTCTTTGAGGCAGATAAATCTATGTCAGTGGTTCTTGCAGTTAAATCAGAAGGTCATGGACATTTCATTACTTGAAAGTTTTATGAAACTATTTCCTAGGCATGGATGTGGTTTTTTTTATTATTAATTTTTAGTCTTCAATATTCTTAATCCATATGTCTTTGCATAGATTATTCCAAACAAAATATGAAAGTAAGGGCTCTAAAAATATAGTTTGTACTGGATAAAATTTTGTGTATAATTTGTGTAAGTCACCAGGCATGGTGGCACATGCCTGTAGTCCCAGCACTCAGGAAGCTGAGGCAGGAGGATTGTTGTGAGTTTGAGACCAGCATGGGCTACAAAGTGAGCTCAAGGCCAGCCTGAACTGCATAACAAGACCCAGTATCAAAATGAAGTTGTGTAAGTCTGCATTCTTCTGTGAATGGCTCCTTCTGCAAGGTCAGGGCAACTTCAAAATTATACCTTTGTGGAAGAAAAAGAACATCAATTTTAATGTGAAAAAAATTTCTTGTCATTGAGAAATCTGCTTAGCCTCTATTACCTTCCTTCCTCTTTGGGCCATTTACACAATGGAAAGGTGACCGTAATGAGATAGAAGACGTATATCAATGAGCCCAACGTATTACCCGGCACACAGCAGTAACTCAGAAATATAGGGACTGTGCAATGCTATCTTCTAAGACTTTGCCATTTCTAAGACTTCGCCATTTCTACCTATGCTACAGAATTGAGCACAAGACTTTGCCATTTCTGTATCCACAGAAACCCAAGGGAAATTTCTGTTGTTCTCATATCTGCTCAAGCATCTCTTGTTTTCTTCTTCGTTTTGATTAGAGGTATGAATATCCACCGGTAGGTGAAGGATGTAGAATACAGTACAGGATAAGGCTTTCATAGGTTCTGTATTGATAAGTGCCCCTCACTTCATGCCTTCAAATGAGCCCCAGAGTTTAATTTTGAAATTTCTGATCCAAGAACAGCTTCATTTCATTGAATTCCTACAATAATCTCAAGAAAAAACATTATGACCTTTGTTTGATGGATGAATTCTTTGAAAATCATAATGCAAAGCTACTTCACCATAACATAGGAAGTGGGTACATTACCTGAAATTTACAGCCAAGACTTATCACATCTTTTGATTTAAATATTTGACATAATTTTATTATGATACTTTCCTTCTACAGAGGCAAAGGGGAGCAGAGAGCATTAAATTATCTTTCTTTGGTCTTTTGTATCACTGATAGATGTAAGAATAGTATATTTGTGTTTCTGAGTTTTTGCGGTTTTCTGACACACCCTGAAATACAGTGCCTATTTTTTTGTCATGGTATAATGGGTCCATCCTTGGAGGTGTTCACTTGGCACTGACCATCGCAGTTTACCTGACTGTACAGAAGAATGAGTTTTAATCTCATGGTTGCCTTTCTCCAAAAACACTTTAAATTCTCCACCTAGGACAGTGAGTCATGAGCAAGAAATAAATAATAACGTGCCAATCACCTGAATAATAGCATAGCTGAAGATAAAACTTTTATCTATTTCACAAAACTTTAGAGTTATTATTCCAAGGCCAGTAGAGTTTTTGAAACATTTCAGCCCGTTTTATGTAAGCTATTGAATGAAAAGATGCAAAAGTATGGAAACTAAAATTTGGAGAAAAACATATATATAATTACATAAGCTATTGTGTGAGTAATTGTCTGAGGAGGGTAATGATTGATAAGGGGGAGGTCATGCTATGCAGAGATAGTGGAAAATTTCTGGATGAGGGTAGCTTTGGAAGGTGACTAAGGTTTAAAAAAAGATGAGTTAAAGAGTTTAATGATTTAAAACTGGAAGAAAAGTGTAAGCAAAAGCACAAAGGAAAAAATACATACAAGAAATAGTACAGAAATTAAGAAAATAAGTCTCACTGAATGAAAGCTACATTGTGAAGAGAACTTGTGAGATGCAGAATGCAGACAAATGGGGTGGAACAAAGTGGCTACATCCAAGTGGCCTTAGTTGTTTCTGGCAGAGAACTCAGGTACTGCCATTAAAGGGGTACTTTCATTTAAAGAGATAGAGGCTGGAAGTGTAGCTCAGTGGTACAGCACTTTTCTGGCATGTGCACCACCCTATGTTCTGTTCCCAGTGCCACAAAACAAACACACAAACAGATTCAAAGGTCAAAGGAGAAATGATACTCAAAACAGAAATAAACTTATCATGGGCAATTGCAGTTGTCCAAGAGGAGTTGTTAGATATTTGGAAGAGCAGAAGAAATGGCAGAATGACACAAACACAGAAGAGGGTTGCTGCTAAGATGTAGGAGGCGTCACCAAGAACAAATGGTTGAAAGGTGGTGAGCGATTCTCAAACTCAAGTGTACATCAAAATCTTCTCTGGAGTTTGTTAAAACAAGTACTTTGGGGGTTGGAATCCCGGACTTGTTCCTTAGGTGTAGAATCACAAGATGGAGAAGTTCCCATGTCCTGAATGTAGGATTACGTGTCTAATACTCAGTATCAAGCGCCATGTGGCATAGTTTTCATTTCCCATCATCATAGAAGGTGTGCAGTAAAGGCAGGGGATATTGTGTTCATTAGATCTCATCTGTGACACTTGAGCATATAACACCATAAATAAATTTTTACTCCCAAACACCAATTGCTGCATCCACACATCTTTTCTGAGGACAGAGTATGTTTAACAATTGCATTGCCTAGCACTGATACCCTATGCATTTTGTGAAATTAAGCAAAATGAGAACTCCTGGGGTGCATAACTCAGCTCGCTCCTTCCAACATGTGTATGGTTTCCTTTGACTCTTATTATGCTCTTTGGACCCGTAGTCATGCAAATGACACAAGTGAACAGCTGCACTCAGTGAACCAGATGGTCACATGTGGGGAGAAATGGGTTGGGGACAATAGAAATAATAGCCTATAAAGTAGGTTAGTGCTACTGAAATTCTATTTTTTTCTATTAATACCAAGTGAAAGGTTAATCATTTCCATCCGTGTTCACTTAAAAGAGAATTCATCTCAAAGGCACTGTATGAAATTTTTAACAAATTCCACAAATGCTGTTCCAAAATAGGAGAGAACAGTGACCGTGTGCTAGACAACACAATAAAAAAATGAAGAGATGAAGGGGCTTAGGTAAAACCCCATTTGCTTCAGACCCAGAGCTACCTTTGTAGGTTATGAAGAGAATAAAAAAGGAATTCTGTGCATCTTCTTTCTTAATATTGAATTTGATGGAAAGATAATATGCTTTTAGTTCTTAGATGTTATTTTTTTCTGAAATAAAGATATTTAAAATTAAAATTTAAATAATTTCCTCTACACACAACCAAATTATGTTGAACATGGGTCACATTTAAAAATTTTGTGTACTTTCGTATTTTGCAGACATAGGAATATTTATAACCTTTCTAAAATTTCCATAATTATGTTTTCACTTCTCTTTTGGGGAAAGTCCTTTTTCAGACCAGATTATGTGTCGATAGCATCTTCATTTAGAATATCATATTTAATCACATTTTAATATCTGGGTAGAGACATGTTCTAATTGTGTGACAAATTGCTTTGCAATTGATAGATTTATCTACCAAAAAGGAATTTCATAATGGTAGCTAGAATTTAGGAGGATGGTATTTCATCCACATCTTCATTAATGTAAAAAGCGAGGTTGGTCAGTTGCCTGGCTCTGTGTACTTTCCAGAACTATACAGGGGTTTGATCTTTTGAAAGTAGTGACATGACATGACAAGAATGCCACACTTCACTGTATATTAGTGCTTTAACACAGAATGAGGCCCAGGATATAAAAGAAGATACGCTATAGTTTTATTGCAAAGTAAACATCTAGTTTCATTATTAGAAATCAAAAGAGATTTTTTCAATAAAATTCACTGAATAGTAAAAGAAAGCCAACTAAATATTTTAGAAAACTAAAAAAGGAAATAAGCAAAATTCAGCCTTGATTTTGTAACATAAACATTTGAATATATGTTTTTATAATTATAAATGCAACACACACCTATTTGTAGACAATTTGGAAAAGAGCCAAGAGTATAAAGAGCAAAATGAAAACTACTCTTTATTCTATAGCTAATCAGTAGCCACATTTCACACTACTTTCTCCTGGTCACTTCTTCAGTTCAATATATATATAAATACATGTTTGAAATCCCATAGTTGAAATAAAATTATAATATTATGCTATTCCATATTATTTCAACTCTGGGATATTACAATATCTCATAAAACCCTTTTAAATAACTTTAAGAGTATAGTATTACATGTTATTCCTTCTCACTTAATATAACCAGAAAAAAGGAAATAGATAATGGTAACACTTTTGAGAAGTCAGTCAAACTGAAAGTTTAACAAGGCACATTTAGAAGCAGGATGTTCGTGTGTTCATTCCTACCAGGGATGACAAAGAGAAGCTCACCCTGAGGTTATGCACTTCTTAAAATTCTTTTCTCTATTGTCCCCATTTCACTTTATCCCCTCCCTTCTGTAGACATGCTCTGTGTTTGTTGGGATGATTAGCAGGGCCACTCCCAAAATCATAAAGTTAAATGTTACACTCTTAGATCATCTCCATCATTTCTCCCGTTTCACTCACTCAAATGCCACCAGTACACAAATATCTTTGACTCTAAGCTTCCAGGTGCAGCCCCCTTGGTGCAGTCCCTTTCTATCCTAGCTGTTCGTCCTTGCCACACTGCAGACCAATGCTCTGCCAAGAACCTTGATGAGTTTTGACGTGGTAAACCAGGAATGCATTGAGTGCCAAAGGTCACAGAACAGTGCTGCTGTATTTGTGCACTGATCCAAATGTTAGACTCTTGAAAGTCTAGTATATCCCCCTTTCTAGGATCTTTTGTAACACATGAGAAATGAGTTTCAGAGATCTCCTTAAGGCTAAAACACATCAGGAGGCACAACCACAGTTCCACAGAAGATATAACTGAATTTCCATGGGAAACTCTCAGTCCTCTTCATATGCTCAATAAAAAATGCCCATCAATAATCTGAGGTTCTCACTTATGCCAGGACTCTATGGCAGTTAAAAATGCTCTAGAAAGCAACAGGATCTGAACTGGTGGAAGACAAAGTAGGCTCGGTTCAGTAGTTGTTGCAGCAGTTTGGCCTCCCCAAAATACTAAGATTTGGATTCATGGTCAAGTGTTTCATTTAGGGGCTGGGGATATAACTCAGTGACACAAGTGCCTGCCTGGCAAGCTCAAGGTCCTGAGTTTGGTCCCCACATAACCAATAAAGCATTAGACATGCCATTTAACCCACTGAAAAGCTGAAGCATAATCCTCCTGGAGATGTCAAGAATTCAGTGTAGAACATGTAACTCAGAGTTAGCCTGACTTTTCTCTTCCTCCTGGAAAGGAGATGGAGTACTTAAATCTAGTAATAATAAACCTCAGTGTTATGGCTTGGGTATTGAAGTACTGCCAAAGTCTCATCTGGTCATAAATGGGGCTTTTCAGAGGTGACTGGACCTAGAGTATGTGATGACGGCATTAAGGATGTGATGCTGGGATTGATGCTAGGTGCGATGCAACGATTAAAAGTACCCCACCCTGGGGTGAGTGCTACCTGCCCTAAAAGTGTGTGATCTGAATAGAATACAAAGGATAGAAAGAGAGCTGTTGTGGCTGCCTGCTGCTGCTTTTTTACTATTTTACTGCTTTGCTGACTTCAGCCCACCATGAACTGATTCTCCTCTGTGATGTTCCTCTGCCATGACACTCTGTCTAGGAGGCAACCAACTATGAACCGGAACCTATGCAAACTGTGAGCTACAGTAAAACTCTCCTCCTTTAACATTGGGTGTCGGGTGTTTTGTTTTAGCAGTGATAAAAGTAACTAAGACATTCAGCGAGCAGTGCCCCAGAGGAGAGGACAGACAGCCCTGCAGAAAGATGAAGGCATTATAGTAGGAAGACAGCCTCTGCGCCACTTGTTGTAAAGTCTTCTTATCTAAAGATGCTTTCATAATGCCAACATTCCATCCCCAGGGTGGCTTTTCTAGAAATGTGTGGGCTTCTATTTTAGGGAACTGTTTTTTAAAATTGTTATTTGGATTTGAAGAGCTCTGGATTAATAACATTGAAAGTGTTCTTTTGAATAACAAGAGAATAACATAAGTAGAATCATTTTTCTGATGGATGAATTCAAATAAACCAGTTCAGGAATGACGTTTCATCTGATGGCTTAAATAACTCTTGGTTATACCAGGTTTCAACAATACACAAATGATTGAGTAAGATTGAACATTAAAAGAGAGTTTGATCTTATTCTTTTAATTTTTCTCCTCACCTGATAGCTTCATCAACACAGGCTAGGTTTATTCTAGCAAACCTGCTAACTCCCAAATTCCAATAGGTTAATATAATATAATGAAGAGTTATTTTTCAGTGGTACTTTACAACCATGATGGCACCACCAAATTCTCTGCTTCAAATAATTATTTAAGGATCCACACTGAAAGGATTTCTCATATCATAGCTGTACGCTGAATGAGGCAACCTCTTTTGTCACTGCAGCAAGAGAGGAAATCATCAAGAATCATACAGAAGATTTCATTGTCTCATCTCAGAAGTCACAAATCATTCCTGTTGACATTGGTTAGAACTATTTATGTGCAGTATCTTGCTGCGAGTGGCTGAGATGTAAGAGTGCTGAAAGACTAGTGATGGTCACTATTGTTTTTACCACATCTAACAAAGAGAGACTGCAAAGATCTTAGAGGCCAGGGATTTCCAAACTGTATTCCAGGGCCTCTATTGCTTCCAGCACCATTAGGGAAAGTTATACCACATTCATCCAGGTAAATGAGAAAAGACCTTCTTCAATATTATTGCAAAATTATGATCCTTGAAAGATTTTATTTGAAGGAAAGAGTCTATTGCAAAAGAAAAGCCCAAAAGATGTAGTACTATAAACGTATTCATTTTCCCTGTAAAGATAAGAAAATTAAGTCCTGGTAATAAAATTTTGAAGGTCAAGTAGCTGGCTAATAAAAGATCTTTTATCACAACCTCATTAGGATATTGTCCACTATAGCACTAGCCCTCCTTCCAGTTCCTCCTTCTTGGGATAGTCTTTTTCTTTCCTAAGATATTGTCAGAAGTATCTGGAAAAATGTTAGCCAGAAGTGATTTGACAAAAAAAGAGAAAACATTAAAGAGCACCATTAAAAAGTCAAAAGACAGATGTGCACTGAAAAAAAAATTGGCAAAGTGAAAAAGTGGCAAGGGGAGAATAGGCTACAGGCCCAACTGAGAGAGCCACTCAGTCCAGACTCCAAGTGTGAGTGTATGGCCTCACTGAGGTCAGATTTGGACCGTACAAATACTTTCCCCAGATGTGATGGCTGAGCTGTTACAAATCCTTGGATGGAGACAGAACTGGCTGCCATTCTCTTCAGTGTTTTGCTTGTCAATGACTGGTCAACTGGACAACCCCACATAAGGAGAATGGGAGGGTCTCCTAACCTGACATCAGATTTTAGCTGATCCTCAAGAAATGAGCCATAGAGCTGAAGTCCTCTTGAATATCTAATGCAGCTGTGTAGACCTCAGATTACTTGAATGGTGCCCACTTGCCCAAATGGAGATCGACATAACCTCCCCAAAGGGAAAGTGATACAGAGTTAGAAAATAAATGGAAGGAAAACCTACTACAGCTTGCAAACAGAGTGATCTTGGGTAAAGTTCCTTATCTTTCCAGGACTCTTTCCCCTACTGGATTTACTCAAATGGTCTCCAAGTTCCATTTGACCATTAACACTCCATAATCCTATGAGATGGCACCACAAGAAAAAAGATAAACAAAAAAGCCTCATGCCTTCCACACTTACACGATAAAACATAAAAAAGACAAACGTTCTGCTTTGTTCAATAAACATGGTAAATACTTGGATTTACTTTCTATAAGTGAGCAGACTTTAGAGCATAACACTGAGTTGAACACATGAAGCTAAGAAGGAACAGCTCTAAGGATCAAGGAGAGTTCCAGGAAAAGGAAATTATAAAGGGCCAAGTCTAAGCAAAAATTTAGAAGCAACAGAACTTCTGTCTCTTTCTTTTTTAAAAAAGATTTCGTTACTCTCTTTTTTTCATAACTTATGATTATTTTTATTTTTAGTTGAAAAATTATGATTGTACATATTTATGGGGAATATTTTGAAGATGTATAATAGAATAAAATGATTTACAATAGAATGATTCAATCAAGTTAAACAGTGGACCAATTACTCCACATACTTATAATTTTGCTTGTGTTGAGACTATTTAAAATCCAATTCCACCACAGCTTTGAAATATGCGAGGCAGTGTTCTTTACTATATTCACTACTCTGTGCAAAAGATCACTCAGGCTTATTCATCTGGTCAAACTGAAACTTTATTCTCTTTCATCATCTTCCATTCCCCCTCCCTAGGTTCTGGTAACTTCCATCCTACCCTCTCCTTTATGACTTTAGATCTCATATGTAAGTGATATCATATTTGACTTTGTCTACCTAAATATTTCACTTGGCATATGTGCCCCAGGCTTGACCATGTGGTTAATAGCAGCAAGATTTTCTCCTTTATTAATATTGAATCGTATGTCACTGTGCACATACACTGTATTTTCTTAATGCACTCAGCTGATGATGGGCCATAAGTTGCTAACATATCTCAGCTACTATACATGATATGTGATGAAGATGGAGATGCAGATATCCCTGTAGCATCCTGACTTCAATATCTCTGGGTGGATAGCCAGAAGTAGGATTGTTGGATGAGATGGTACTGCATGTAATTCTGTTTAACAGCATGGCTATATTATTTACATTTCTATTGATTTGTTTTTCTTATTCTCCTGTTTATTCATCTATTCACTAAATCAACACTTTACATGGCTATCTGCTAAAGTCTTTACAGCAATGAGGGAAGCCCAGACCTTGCCCTCACAAGGCTTATGATGGTGGGTGTACGGGAGTAAATAGTGCTGTGATACAATGTGGTGAACACAGCAGAAGGGACGCGGGGACAGGGGTTGAGGGGTGGGGAAAGCACAAGGCTTAGAAACCTGAAAGTCTTGGGACAAGTCCATTTTAAGCTAAGTCTTGCCAGAAAGGCAAGGAAGGGTTAGGCAGACAGCCACGTGAAAAAGAAAATTTCTGAGTAGGCAAAGAATTGTGCGCAGGAAACTAAAAGTCATGCCTTATGATCCTGCTGCTTAAGTCTCGTATGCCTATGAGTGTGGAGCTCAGTCTCTCCGAATCCCAGTTATCTGTAAAACAGAAAAAATAGATTCCACAGAGAGCTCCTGTTACCATTAAATGAGAGGGCAAAAGTGATAACAAAGTACAGTACTGTAGTACTATTTGCAGAGTTTAGAAAGAACCACGGAAGTCAAGATGCGACCCCAAGTATCAAACTTTGGCAATTGGCCCTGTGATGACACTTGCCATTGAAGCAATATGGAAAGAAAGACAGATATCGTGATGAAGAGGGGTAAGACTGTAATAAATCCATTTGAATATATTAACTTGGAGGCGAGCTGCAAGTGGCAGGTGAGTGTCCTATCAGTGGTATAAAATTCTATGTGTAAAAAGATATAGAATATAAGAGAGATATTTGGTCTGAAGATGTCGACACATACATGTCACAGGGGTTACAAAAATAATGTCTTCCCTTTCTCCTTATAGTATTGCCCTTCATCTTTCTTATAAAACTCCTCTGCTTTGATCAAGATTCCTATCGCTTATAGCTGACAGCAAGCAAGCAAAATATTCACTGATAGGACTTGCATACAAAAGTGAGAATACCTTCAGAGCCTTAGGAAACACAGCATCACTGGAAAAGGGTTTAAAACCTGAGAATCAAGCTGAGCATGGTGGCGCACACCTGTAATCCCAGAACTCGGGAGGCTGCCGCAGGAGGATTGTTGTGCATTTGAGACCAGCCTGGGCTACAAAGTGAGCTCAAGGCCAGCCTGAACTGTATAGTGAGAGCCTGTCTCAAAAAAAGACAAAAAACAAAAAAAAAAAAAAAAGAAAAAGCCCTGACAATCAAAAGTTGATTATTAGGCCAAGTTGGCCAACAAGTCACAGTTGCCTGAGGTAGATCTGCTTCTACACATGTGTCATTTTCTGAAAAGATGATGCAAGTGGGTTACTAGGAGCCACTAGACATGTCTCAGGAAGTGAATACTATCCAGTGAATCCAATCAGCTACAAAACATCATCAGTGTAGTGTAAACCCCCTCCTCTTTCCTATTTTTCATTTCAAATTAATATCAATTGATACAATTCATATCTTTCTTTCAAAGCTTGCTCTAGATCAAACATACACACACACACACACACACACACACATGCATGCACACACACACACAGAGACAGAGAGAGAGAGAGAAATTGACATTTAAAGAGAGAAAAAGGCAACTTTATTTAACATAAAATTTAATGAAAACTTCAAAGGCTGCCAGCTGGGTAGGGAATTAAGGTGTGCTGTCTGAGATGCCTCTCTGCTCATCAATAAGAGAGACTAGCCAGAAGCTTGGGGCTGCTCTCTAGATGTTTTCAACATCAAATTCTTGCTTGTAAGGCCAATTTGCCAGAGATATGACCTGCTTGCCCCCAATTGACTTCATAAAACTCCTTACAGTTCTACTCTAGAATCAAATTTCCACCTTGACAGACCTTTTTCTCTGATGGTTCCTCGTACCTCAAACTTTTCAGAACCCCAATTTCAGGTTTCCAGTCCACCCTCGTTTAGTCCTTGAGACCTTTGCCATGGATGCCAAACAAGCAGCAACAAGACAAGGTTCAGATTAGAGTGACATTTCTTCTCAAACACAGTTAGGGGTGTGGTGTGCAAGACTGTAAGAAGGGTGCTTAATGAGCAAGTTTTCATTCATCAAAATCTGATATGTAACAAGCATCCTATCTAAGACCACTCTCTTACTACTCACTGCCGCTATCGTTTCTACATTTAACAAGTGAGATTTTGGGGTTAGACAGTGGAACTTGTGTCCTGGTTTTACCTTCAATATGTGTTTGAAATCAAGCAAGGTCATCAGCTGTACTTTGAAATTCAACGCTCTCCTCTAAAAATCCTGCAGAGCGCTGTGTTTTGTTCCCATTTTATGTATATCTCTGCTTCAGAAACTCCTACTTGTAAAGGTTGTCTTCATCTACTCAGGCCACTATAACAATATATCATAAATAAGGTGTCTGATAACCAACAGAAATCTATTTCTCAGGTTTCTGGGGCTGAGAATCCCAGAGGAAGGTGCCAGTGTACTAGGTGTCTGGTGAGGGCCCTTTTTCTCCCTCATCATCAGCATCTTCTGGTCCTGAAGTGGGAGAAGGGACAAGGTAGGTCTCTGGACCCTCTCTTATGATGCCACTAACCCCACGAATGAGGGCACCTTCTACATATCTTAATCACTTCCTAAGACATTGTGTTCGGGACTAATTTTCAGCACATGGATTTTGAGATCATTCAGATCGTAGCTGCTGTTATGACTATCTGCATGCCACTGAGATATGAACTATGTCCAGTTTATCTCAATACTTTCTTCAGTAGTCACAGAAATTACAACATTGCCTATTGAAGATGCATGAAGTTTTATGAGTATTAAAAATATGTTTTCCTCTAAAGTTGTCAAATATATTAAGAGCAAGTATTGTAGCTTGAGCTGTAATGTTCACAGGTCTCCTTCCAGTGCTCAGAAACATAAATAGGAAAGAAGAGACAGAATTTGAACCCTGGCTAGTGCTAAAGATTCTTAAAGACCACGAGATGAGAATGTTCATCGAACAGTTGTAAAGTGCATGTTAAAAAAGGAGATATGGTCTTGGTCTCACACAAGTTCAAGAGTTACATTTGGGACTTCTGTGTCAAAAAGGTCCCTAGAAGAGCTGCTCACTTTATGAAAACCAGACTAGAAAAATACAACCTAGTAGAAAAATTTGGCTTGGACTTCTACAACCATATAATTCAAGAATCACTAAGATAATGAATAAAAAGGAATTAAATTGAGGATACCCTAGACCCTATAAAAGAAGGAAATAAAATTCTTCTCTAAGGAGACAACCAAGAGTCAATGAGGCTTCCACAGATAAACAAGTGCAACAAAAGATGAGATTTAATTTAAAAAGAAAAATCACTATAGGAAATCATCAGTTATAACAGTCAGCAGAAACAAGTGGGAGAATTAAAATTTGTGATAACAGAGAATCTGTAAAATTTGTGATAACAGAGAATCTGTAAATTTTAAGAGGGAGGAGGAAGGAAAAGAGTTCAGTCAATTCAATGAAAGGCAGAAAAGAAGAGTAAAGTAAAAAAATATAGTTACAGGGAAAAGAATATTCCAAGTATACTAGTAACACTGATAAAAGTCAGTATATTTAAAATCATAGTGAATTCTGCCAGTTATAAAAATATAAATTAAGTCTAGCTGTATGCTGTTTCTGAGATCTCTAAGACATAAGTACACAAAAGGTTTAAAAGTTAAAAATGAAAAACACAGAATCTGCTAACAATTATATTATTATTATTATATACAATAGGAACAGAAAAACTTGTGTAAATGTTTTAACGTTAAACTTATTGAGATATCATAGGATTAACTCAAGTTACCTTTGGTTTCTACAATTACAAGAGGTGCTCAGAGTGGTGGCTATTAGCTTTTAGACATTTGTTAGTAGAGCAAACTGCTGAAGTGTGTGTACATTTTTTAGCAGACTTTGTATATCTAAGAAGATATAAAAAATCAAGCTTGTCTAATCATGTTAATATAAGAAGAATTAGAATTCCAGGAAAAACTTACTAAACAAAATGAAATCATTACTTATGACAGTTGAAAAATACATGTAACAATACTAACTTGTTTGGGTTTGTGGTAACTAAACTTTAATTATATAAATCAAAGACAGACAAAATTTCAAAGAGAAATGAAAATATGCAAATAATGAATGTTGACAAAAACTCACAGATGGCAAGCAAATAAACTTTTAAAGTTTTAAAGAAGGAAAAAAGTCAAAATATACAAGATTGGAACAGTAAAATTAATCAGCTAAATCTGATGAACAAATATTGAAATTTACAATCAATAGTTACAGACTACACAAACTTACCCATGACAGTCAAAATTTTGAACTATGTACTAAAGCACAAAAGATTCCACAAATAACATTATTTATGCAATGGAGACCATGTTTTCAAATAATGCCAGAAGACTGATATTCAGCTACAATAAATCACACACCCTAGTTTAAATATCACAGACTTTCTCTTACATGAGAAACCAAAAATATACATAAATTAAAGAGCAAAATTAAAGATAGATAATAAGAAACCAGGCCTGCAAAAGGAATGGCTCAGGGCTGGAAGGAGGGGACGGGGATGAAAAAATAATGGAGATGTGTTTTTTTACATGTATCAATGCCTCACAATGAATGGAAACATTATGTACTGCAAACTCATACTACTAAAACCATTTTTTAAAAAAGAGGACCATAAAATTACATATTTGAAAATTTGGATATATTTTTTAATAATCTTGAATTTAAAATAGATGGTAGTTTGTAAGGTATCAAGAATAGAAAGATGAAATACCATGTAGTAAAATTTTGTAATGCAGTTAAAATGCATACACGTATAACTAACCTGTATAGATTTCTGCAAGCAAGTGCCAGTGCCCTCTGGCTTTAGTGTGAAACCACAGCAGGGGATTAGATAAAATTAGGAAAGTGATGTAGGGACTTACTCTTCTGGCATCCAGCCCAAGATTTGCCTCTGGCTGGCTATAACCTGTAACAGTCTGCTTTGTATGAGTCTCTCCTTTTTGGGTTCAGAAACTGCACCTTCTCTGTTCTTTGGGCTCAGAGGTTAGCCATCCAGCTGCATTAGCTCTGAGTAGCTCTCCTATCTCTTGTGGTTCTTGGTAAACAATCTTTGTAAACAATCCTGTAGTAAATAAACCCTCTTCCAATGATGCTTTTTTCAAAGTGCCATCTGTTTCTTGTTAGGACTATGACTGAATCTGTGATAAAGATTTAATTTGAGAATGCTGTGAGCTCTTGAAGAAAAGTGGGCAAAAATGATGTTACTCTTCTGGTATAGTAATGACCTGGACATTGGTGCAGTTTGGATGAGGCAGATAAGTAACTGCTGCCTTTTATTTTTCCAGGCACATCTGTGAGTGCTTCAGAAATTCCACCTCCCTGAATATTGCTCATCATGACCTTGGCATGGTCATGCATCACTCCCGCAGGCTACCAACTGATCACCTCTGACTCCCTCAGTCAGATCCCATCCTGCCTTCTGACAGATGGGTACCACTTCTGTTCCTCAGGTGAACTGTGAGAAGGGAGAAAAGAAAATATAATTGGTTGTAGGAAGAAGTGCATTTCAATGGAGTCTGCAAGATTTTTTCTATATTTTAATAAAAATCTTTAGCAACATCACCAAATATCAGGATTGACATTAATGTATGTTAAATTTGAGTAGCAAATACAGGAATGCCATATTACTTTCTGTATTATAAATTTTAATATTGAGAAAAGCAGAGATTTTAAATAGAGTAAAGTTACATAGTATGGGAGAATCTCTAGAACAGGGCCAGGCACATTTCTGTGGTACCCTATTCCTCCTTCCTATCCTGTACCTCCGCTACTACCACCATGCTCTTGGTTTGCACTTGGGCCACTACATCCCAAAGATCCTATGCCCATTTTCCAAATGAGTACTTTCTAAGTGCTTTAGGGTAAGATCTGGTTGCGATGAAAAGAGAGGAAATAAAGAAGAGCTATAAGGTTTCCTAAAGAGTCAGACCACAGAAGCAGATACTTCTCTGACCCTCCTTCCCCTATTCAGATAGTCTTTACCACAATGGCCACAACAGCATAAGGATGCTTCCTCTGGGGAGCTTCAACTCTTCTTTAGTTTCTTTTCACTGTAAAACCATACCCCATTACTCCATAACTAGGAAATCTAGGAGCATGAGGAAGTATAAGCTTTGCCTTGAAGTCCCATTGACAAGATACAGAAAACTGGTAGAATGAAAGACCTCTATCAGGATTTAACCAAGAAAGCCTGTTAACAGTTTATGTAAATTGCTCCAATATTCTTCTATAGCACCATGGACTTGGATCACATTTATAAATTTGGTGACTGCCTCTGGGCTGTACCAGGGGCAATCCAAGATTTTTCTATGACCATCAGCCAGCATCTCTTCATATGCACTTGCATAGGATTACATGATGATACATAATGAATAGAATGTTAAAGTCAACCCTTTCAATGTATGGACAAAGTAATTGAAGCTTGATTTGTTAGTGACAGGTCAGATTTTAAATTTTGGCCTTTTCTCTGACTGTAGGTCAAGTGATTTTTCCAATTATTAAACATGATATATAGCTAACTATAAAAGCATATCAGGATTTTCAAAGTCCATAGATACTACTATTTTATCAATTTGATTGACTTGAGAGTTGTCCGGGGGTTGGTAGAGCACACTTCTGAGTATGGCTAGATGAGTAATGGAGGTATGGTGCTGAGTACTATATATGGCTCCTCGCTTCTTTCCCTCTGGCACTATTTCCCTGCTGCCCTTCTTCCTGGTAGCCATGAACTAAGAAGTTCTGCTTTACTAGGCTCTTTTGCCACGATATTTTTGCTTGGAAAAGTTTGTTACCCATGGAATGAATACCTTTAGAATGTCAGCCAAGCTAAACCTGTCTTCCTTGAATTTGTGAGTGTTAGGCATTGTGCCCAGCAATGGGAAAGCTGACTTGTACAGAAGATCAGCACAGCAGAACTGGAGTAGTTGCTATAACTGCATCTGACCATGTGGTTCAGAAGCCTTTCAAAACAGGTTTGTGGGAGGAACTTTGAAAGGTTTGTATATCCTGGTTGTAAAGCATTCTGATGGGTAATTCTAGTTACATCTCAGAAGACAATGCAGGTAGTCAGGCGAAGAGTAAAACCACGGATCAGGATATTTCCATTGGGAACAAGGGCTCCATTGACAGTTTGATTAGAGGCTGTGTGTGTTATACTCTGACAGAAAATTTGTCTACATTTTGTGCCTGTTTTGTGTCTCCATAGGAGACTGACATCAAGGGCTGGATGAATTGATCTGTAAAATGAAATTTCAAAGTAGCCCAAATGTTAGACTGTGGCATGGGCGTGAATATAGCTTTAGCCAGATTTATAGTAGAATTCAGGACAAAAAGTAGGGGAGAAAAATTTGAAAAAAATTAAATTTTGGCCCTAAAGGAACCATGTATAAAGTTGAGTTAAAGGAGATGTGGTTGCTGAAGAGGTTAGCACGATTAAAAACAAATGAGTCACTTGCTATAGGGTCAAGAAAAAAGGATGCCTTAAAGGCATCTCAGAAATCAGTAAGGTCCTACCCATAATAGGCTCCAGGATACAAAAGTGGAAACTTTTCATCTGACAAGAGAGTCCCTGCAATGGCCTGCTTGAGAAGGGTCTCCTAGAGAATTTGTTCCCTGAGATTCATTCATGGGGTCAGCTATCCCGGCACTCAGAAGCCACTACAGCCAAGGTCCAATGGGCCTGGCTACTGTCGAGTTGGAAGCAGACCTGGGTTTCATGTACGTGATGCTGGTTTTACTGGCATAAAGTATGCAAAAGTTGTGTAATCGGGGAGGGTTCTGCCTATATTTCAAAGGAATGTGTGGGAGGCCAGGCAAGCAGTGCCTGAGAAAAGAGTGAAACTAATGCTTCAGTGCAGACCCCAGAAGATAGGGACGTTGTGAACATGGGTTGTCTGCGGAGGATAGTTTCAGGTATGAATTGAGCCAGCCTGAGAGAGAACATGTGAGTCATAACAAACAAGACCATACTGGTGTGGTTGTCCAATTCCTTCAGAATTCT
Organism: Dinomys branickii; assembly: GCA_004027595.1. Lineage (NCBI taxonomy): Eukaryota > Metazoa > Chordata > Mammalia > Rodentia > Dinomyidae > Dinomys > Dinomys branickii. The sequence goes on from PVLD010009642.1 coordinate 30,279, forward strand.
CATTTTATTATGTTGTGCCCTAGGTGGAAGATACAATTGCAGGACTTAGTGCTTGCCCTGTTGAGTTTTAGTCTTGCTTTGGGGCTAATTCTTTTCTTTTTTTTTTTTTTTTTTCCGGGACCGGGGATCGAACTCAGGGCCCTAGTGCTCAGCGGCAAGCACTTAGCCCACTGAGCTGTACCTCCAGCCCTTAATTCTTTTCTTTCCTCTCATTCCTCCCTTTCGGAATGGGATTACTTACCTTGTACCATTGTACCTCGGGATTGTGTAATTTTATTTATATTTTTGCAGAAATTGATAACTCAGAGTTTCTTTTGAGTCTCAGAAGAGACTTGGACTTGGACATTTGAAAAATGCTAGAATTGTTAAGACTTTGGGGAGGGGATTACCGCATTTTCAGTTGAAAGCAAGATAGTTGTATCACAGTAGGCAGAATTATGAGCTTGTGGTTTTTGGCAGGGGGGTTGGGTTAAGTATGATTTAAGGAAATGTGTCTAAGTACCAAGCTGACAAGGGGTGAGATGTGTTGCTTAAATTTGATTGTGCCAACTTGGTTGGATTGAGAGCCACCCAAGGGACTATAACCTCATTCAGATGAGTATGATAGTTGAGTATATTGGTTAAGTTAAAATAATTTCTCCTTGCTTTGATGAGATTATAGTACTTCCAATGAGTGGAATTTTACTAAGAATTTTGAGGTAATTTCAGGTAACACACATATTGGTTTCTAGACCCTCTCTAGCTCTTGAGTAATTTATAATGTATGGAATATGGCCTTAAAACCTTTCCCATGTACAAGGAAGAAAGAAGTAACCTACTCACAGCAGAAGATTTTGGGGACACCCTATATTTCTCCCAGTTGTCTAGTTTTATATCCTGCTGCTATTCCCAGTCTCTACAACTCACTTGAATATCCTCTTTCTTTTCAACATCCATCTTATTATTGGAGTGAGCTATAAGCACTTCAATTTTCAAACTAGCACTGGCCTAAAGATGTGTGCGCAGCGGCCGTTACTGAGGGCCTGGGGATACCCAGTGTTCCAGAGGAATAGAGAAACCACTGGTGCTTTGTAATCCTTTGTGAATCCAACATCCTTGCCTCTAAAAATGTTCACTGTTGTCCTCATCTTTTGCATTCTGCATCCTAACATGGTGCTGGGCCTCATGATATCCTCCTATTCTACAGATCCCCTGCTCTCTTCTATTTGTATCATGTTTATTTTTCCCACAACCAAAATAGCCCCACTTCTATTAAAATAGAGAACTCTTCTGATGCTCTGTTATTACTAAATCCAGAAACACTTTTCAAAGCATCATAATAGTTGTTTTTTTATTGCACATAAAAAACTAAGACATGACAATAATAAATAAATAACTCATGAGTACAACATGAACTGTTATCCAAGAGAGAAGAAATAATACATTATGAGACATAATATTCATGATGAAGAGAATATCTGTGGGTAATATATAAATATTAATAGCATTTTTGATATGTTAGAGTATGAGCAAAGTTCTGTAACAAATTACACCATTGATTCTTGGAAAACTGGAGAGTATTTCAGCAGTATAAATAATTCTCTGTCTATGTTGGAGTTTTATATTAGAAGAGCATCAGAAAGTATTAACTAGTAAATGTCACCAGATGCTAAAGTTCTTGTAAAAGGAGACGTGGAGCCAGGCATGGTGGTGCACACCTGGAATCCTAACACTGGATCACCGTGATTATGAGGCCATCATGGGTTACACAATGAGTCCAAGACCGGCCTGAACTACATAGCAAGACTCTATCTCAAAAAATATGGAAAGGCCAGGCACAGTAGCACATACCTGTAATTCAAGCACTCTGGGCAGCGAAGGCAGGAGGATAACAATTTCAAGCCCAACCTGGGAAATTTAGAAAGACTTTGTCAGAAAAGCAAAATCAAAAAGTGCATGGAAATGATTGTCTACCAATGACTGTCAGTAAACACAACACACAACTCAAGAACTCTGGGTAGTCAGAGGGCTTCATTACAAGGGCCAACCTTAGCATCATCTAGGGCAGAGAAAATGCTTTTGCATCATAGACTGTCAGATTGAGAAATATGTGGCAGAGACATTTCCGCCCATCATGCAATAAGGCGATCCACTGGCTTTAGCAGCCTTTACCATATTTGAAATTTCTTCCGAAAACTAAATCCTGATGCTACATGTAAAGCATAGCAGAACCAAGCTTTACATGGATTTTTTTTTTTTGCCCTTACAAATAAAGCTGCAGCTCAGTTGCTATTATTTCTCTTTCCACATTTATTTTTATTGTACTGTATTGTTTCAAATCATTTCAAAATGTTTTTAATGCAACATATTTTAGAAAAAATAGTTCTGAATTCATAAGCAATCCCTAGGGCATGTCTTTGGCATAGACTATAAAATTCAAAAGTGCCCAATTTATTTGATTGATCGATTTTTCAGTATTTTAAAGGGTACCAAGCCCAACAGCATATAATTTTTCTCTTACCAAGTAGAATATGAATGAATAAAAGATAATTGCTTTTTTTGTATTCAGCCTGTTGTCTTTATGAAGGGTTTTTCTCTCTTCCGTACAGCACTCTGATGAATGAAAAAGCATTTTCTCAGCAGTCACAGCTCACCCTATTATTTCTCAATAAGGTTCCTGTGCTGGCCCGGCTCAGGGCTCCACTTCTGGGTAACCTCCACTGGGTGCTGCCTTCCCAGGTGCCAAAGGGCCACGATCCCTGTGCACAGCCTGGAGACTGGGGATTACATATTTGGTGAATAGAAGAGCCTTACTCTAAGTGCTTTTCTGGCTAGAAAATGTATTTCCATTCTCTTAAAATTTGCAGATCAAAGCACAACGCAGAGAAGTTAGATTTGATTTTTTTTTTCAAAGAAGAAGGTGGATACAGCCTATAATTCTGATAAAAGTCTGTACAGTACAGCATGGCCTTGAAGATGCGGCTCTTATCTCCTCTCCTCTCTCTTCCATCGGCTTTGAACTTGGTTAACTTGGACGGTATGGGGCTGTCCGGAAAGAACTGCCTTCCCTTATCTTGCTGACCACAGCAATCACTCTCCGTAATCCCAGCACTAGGGTGTCAGGTGATGAGGAGCAGAGCGCTAGAGTGGTGCTACAACCTCCTCCACTAACGCAAACATCTCCATGGTCTGTTGCTTACTGTCCACGAAGTTACCCTTTCTGGAGCTCTGGACAACTATGACCTAAAAGGAAGTTTGATATAGTTGTAGTCACTATGATAGTTACTTTTTAGAGATGATATGAACTTTGTTTACAACTTGGGCAGCTAGAAATTATCTTGACCCATTATTTGTGGTTTGCTTTGGGGAGAAAAGTGACAGTGTAGGCAAAATAATTTTCCCTATAAATCCATCTTAGATTTCAAATCTGAATATAAGCGTCTTTTAAGCTTGGCCTTGTACCGTATGTGAAATAGACCAAAATGTAAATTTTCCATTACAAAAAATAAGGTTTTATGTTTCCATTTCTAAACATAATAGAAAAGAACATTAGATAAGAATAAGAGAAATGACCTTTATTTATATTTGCTGTTGGCCCTTGTAACACTCCAAAAGAAAAATCAATGGATTATCAGGTACGGATTAAATATTCAAACTGTGCAGTGTTAAACCCATGCATCACCTTCAGAGTTCTCAACTGTTCTGCAAGATTAATTATCAAAGTCTGGCAACTCCATAGGACATTTGTGCAGACCAACCAGTGACCACTAGTGTGTGACAATACTGTATCCCTGTGGCCTTCTCTCAGTACATTACATCATAATTATGGGAAATACAGTTCAAGAAAGAGTTTGGCTGTTTTAATCTTGACCCAGCAAATGGAAGTCAGCAGCACTTCACAAGCGGTCATGTCAAAGCAACAAATGTAGACTTTACCTGAGAAAGCATCTGGCTAAAGCACTCATGGCACGGTGAACAGGGCATCAGGTAGGGACACATTAGGAGAGAAGTGTCTATTCACAGTACACTTCCTATCTACCTACCAATGCTTCTAAATGTCAGCACAGCAAAGTATATTTCCAGAAGTTCCTCCTTAAATTTAATTAGAAACCATTTATAAATGCCACTTCTACCTAGCTTCATGCAACACGGTAAATGGATAGACTTCTCAGGGGGAATTTCTATGGTTCAAAGACTTGCTAAAGAAAGATACTTGATAATCATAGCTCATGATTTACATCTGAAGCAACCATGCAGCTTACTCTATTTTGCTTTCTTGTTCAAACAGAAGGTAGCCTCCAACTAGAGAGTGAGATCTAGTGCATTAGTGATGCCTTGGAAGAAGAAATGTAAAGATCTACATAAATGGACAGACTTGCCTCACAGCCACCCACTAGGAAATGGTGCAGTCAGTGTCATGATCTCAAAGAGTCAATGTCAGAAAATAAAATTCAGGAGCTCAGAAAAGAAGCGCAGTGCCAAGGGGCATGTGTGTCATAATCACTATCCTCATATTCAAGCATGTACTGCAGTATATCCTCATGTACTTCACAGATGAGTGAACTCAGACCTTGGCTTTTTCACCAACATCTTAAGTTAGAGAAATTCATTCTGAGAGTTTATCTTACTTTTCTTAAATGCCTGACACCCACAAGTTAAAGGAGGGAAGTTTTATTTTGGCTCACAGTTTGTAGAAGTTTTGGTGCATAGTCAGCTGGCTCCAAGGTAGAGCAGCGTGTCAGAGGGGCACAACATAAGAGAAACAGTCTATGCAGTTTTGTACAACAAAAGTCCCCTAAGAACACAAATTTAATAAATCCAAGTGAAAAGATACAATGATTCCAGGGCAAAGGAAATTAATTTAGAACAAAAAAATAGCATTAGAAAACTAAAAAACAAATTGGAAACAAAAAATTATGACTTACGTAACAAATACTGCACCTAAGAAGAAAATGACTTGAGATAATCACAGTGAAGGATTTTGAAAAATATAGAGATTAAAATAACAGAAAAAAGCTAACAGAAATGGAAGACAGTTCAGAGTGATCCTATATGTGAACATAAATTTTAAAACTCAGCAAATTAAGAAAAAAAGCATTCAAAGACATTAAGAGAAACTTTGCTTGAAATGAAAAACAACCCGCACTTGGCAATTAAAAGAACACTTTATGCATCAGACACAATTTGGTATACAGAACTTCAAAGAGCAATAAATACTGGCTCATGAATACTGGTAACAAAAATTTTAAATAATTTTCAAAGAAGAAGAAAACAGTAAATCTTTCCTCATTCACATTCAACGATGCACCTTAATTCATCAACAAAGTTCTGGATGAAAGAAATTGTGAGAAAGAAAATTAAGCTGCACAGTAATGTAATGGAAGTCTAAAGGCAACAGGAAGATTTGTTTCACACGTTAAAAAAAAACCTCATGCATAACAGTAGGAATAAGCACATTCATTCCTAATGTGTTCATTGTATACTTTAAAAAGGAAGAAAAACTACAGTGACAAATTTTAAATACATTGTGAAATTGCTTAAAAATAGAAGAATATGATATAATTTGAGGGTTGCATGCCTGGAATTATCTTAAATGCAAAATTAACACTAAAATTATGCATTTATGAAATAACATGAAGATAGAAAAAAGCATAAAGGTTTAACAAAATCAAGAATGAAGATGAAGATGAAGAAAATTTTGCAAATGTTAAGGTCATCTGTATACCAATAAAACAGGCTGTATGATGTCAAATAAAATAGGTCAGTGAAAAACAATATTGGATCTACCTGCTTACAATTTTTCAGACTTTTTTTCTTAGCCTTCAAATGATCCTTTGAGAAATGATAAATCTGTTACGCAGGATGTGTATAGAATTTCAGCTTCTATCTAATCTTCCTTTCCTTCATGATTCTTTTATAATTAAAGTGAAAGAATATTGAATGTAATAGTATATATTTTAAATAGCATAGTAACACATTGTTTCCTTGGGAATAAATGAGGTACTATAAACATATCCTCTTCAAGTTAATGAAATTCTATGGGTTTTGCTAAATACATACTCTCTAAACCAATACTATATCAAGACATAAAATACTTCCATTACTCCAATATTTTTTGTTTTAAAGAGAAAAAAACAAAATAACAACAAAGGCAAAAACAAAACAACATGAAAACAATAAAAATGATACAGAATTTTAAAACAAGATGATAGGAAATTAACAATCATTATTATATTACATATTGTTAATGAAATTGCTTGGATTACCAGACCTAACAATGCAAGATTGATCAAACAATTAAAGAGAATAAAAAATTAGAAACAATAGAGAGCTTCACTAAACAAGATGGTAAGAATTCAACAATGGTTTATTGAAAGGAATAGTTAATGTTTAAATTGGTTTTGACTAATTTTGCATGCTTATATCTAGTAATCTGAACAACTGATTTGAAGACAAAAATATACAATATAACAACTTTTGTTGAATTACTCTAATTTTTTTTCCTGAGGCCTCTTTGCTGTTAATCCCAACCCCATTCCCCCGCCCAGGAAATAACCCTCACCAATCACTGAGGAGTTCTTTTCCTATAGTTTTGCCTTTTACTGAATGTCATATAAATGAAATCATATAGTGCCTTTGAGAGGCACCCAAGTTACTTGTGCATTTGTTCTTTTTCATTGCTGCATAATGTAACATCGTGCGGCTATACTACAATTTGCTTAATTTACCCATTCACCATTTTGGGGACATTTGGCTTGTTTCCAGCTTTTTATTACTATAGATAAAGCTGTCATGTACATTCATACAGATTTATATGTAAACATTTATTTCTATTTCTTCTGTATAAATACTTTAAAATGGGTTGTCTGGGCCAGGGATATAGCTCAGTGGCACAGCACCTACCTAGAAAGTGCAATGTCCTGAGTTTGATTCCTGGTACCCAAAAAAAAAAAAAAAAAAGAGGATTTTCTGCATCATATAGAACCAATATAGTTAAATATAAATGCATACACAGTAAATGTATATTAATTAATCAGAAACTGCCAAACTGTTTCTCAAAGAGTTCAATTTTGTATTATCAGAAATGCAAGATTCCAGTTGCTCTGCAATTTCTTTTTTATCAAATTATTTTTTATTTAATCTTAGTTTATTAGTACCAGTCAGTAGTACATAACATTTACATTCCTTATGGGAAGTTGGTACATGTTTATAACATGTTTTAATTTTATTTTTCTTCCCTTTTCCCTTCCTGACTGTCTTCCTTTTTATGAACGTATCTGTAGCACATAATGTTTACAGTCTTTGTGAGGAGTTGGTACATGTACACAGTACAGTGGTACATTGGTTCGGAGCTTAATTTGTCCTATAATTTTGGAAAAGATGGCCATGGCCTTATCTGTCACCTGATGCAGAATTTGAAAATAAAAACAAAATTTTGCCAAATGCTTCTCTTTATGAACCAAATTGTTTACAGACAAAAGCATTGCTGAATTGAAGCATCACTGCACGTCCCAAGTCCTCTAGTCCAGGAGTTATTACTATGGCTCCCTATCACTGCCCTCTCCCTCCTTCCTCAGTCTATCGACCCCCTTCTCCTCTGAGGAAGACACAGCTCCCTTCTTCTTACTGCCCATCTTTTAGTCTGTTCTTTCCTTTGATTCTGGGTTTCTCACATAAGGGAAACCATATGATATGCTTTAAATAACTTCTGTATCTGATTTATTTCATTTAACATTATTGTGTCAGAGTGCATCCATTTTTTTAATAAATGCTTCAACTCTATCTTTATGGCAAGGTAGTACACCTTTGTGCATAAAAGCCTCATTAACTTTATTAATTTACCTGTTGATGGACATTTGGAATGGGCAACTTTCTTTCAAAATTTAACTCTTATGAATTATGCAGCTATAAACATGGATATGCATGTGTCACTGTAATATGATACCTTGATACCAAAACCAGTTAAGGATCCAACCACAAGAGAGAACTACATACCAATTTCTTTAATAAGTATAAATACAAAAATCTTTAACAATATATTGACAGACAGAATGCAACAAATCATCAAAAAGATCATATATCATGACCAAGTAGGTTTCATTCCAGAGATGGAAGGATGGTTTAAAATATGCAAATTAATAAATGTAATACATCACATAAACAGAAGCAAGGACAAAAATCACATGATCACCTCAACTGGTTCAGAAAAAGCCAATATCCTTTCATGATAAAAACCCTGATGAAAATATGTATAGAAAAATTTTATGCTAATTTGCTCTACATTACGGTCAACACCTGGTATTGTCACTTTTTAAAAATCATGCCACTAAGTGTTTAATAATTTATTATTTTATTTTTGGTCTGTGTGGGTTTTTTTTGTTTTTGCCTACCTACATATTTATAGACAGAAATATGCCTAAAGTTCTGTTTTACTTTGGTTAATGACATGGTTCAGAAAAGCTTGAAAATTTATAGCTTTGTCCTTCCTTACTGAATTGCTTAAATTCTTCAAAATGAGTACATATTACTCTTAAACGAGTTTTGCAAAACTTAAAAACTATTTGAATGACCATGTAACATGTTACCCATGCTAGCATCGTGGATATGCCAGAAAATACCTTAACACCTCCCTTTTAGAGACTGCAAAACTGTAGCTTTTTACTAAGGTCAGAAATATTCTATATACAAATTTCATTTTAAAATTAATGGTATAATCTCAGCTGTAGAAATAATTTTGTACTATATTTATATATATATATACTTCAAGATGCTTACTAAAATATTCTACTGCTATTTATTTCAAATATTTATTTCTTGGTTTATAACGGGATTACATTCTGATAAACTTATAGGAAGTTAAACATATCACAAAGCAAAAATGTATTTAATATATCGAACCCACCAAACATTACAGCTCAGCAACTCAGTATGCTCCAGCATATCCATTGTTTACCCTGACCTGGTGGTAAAATGGGAACTGTGGCTTCTCTCTGCCACTGCTCAGCATAACAAGAGTATCATAGCCCCTATCACATGCCAAGGAAAAGATGAAAATTCAAAATTTACAGCATGGCTGCTACTCAATGCACATTGCATTTGTTAACATTTTAAAGTCAAAACTGTGTTACATGGAACCATTGTAATTAAATAACCAGCTGTGTACTATCCCTGCTTTGCAGAAGGCGATACCAAGACTGTGAATAACTTCTGCAAACACTATGTATAGTAGTGTAGTACAGCGTGGAGCCAGGATTCAAACTTGGTTTTAAAGCTTTTTCTTATTAGAGTTTTGGAAGGACAATCTTAGAGTTACAGAAAAGCTGGAAAGATGATGCAATGAGTTTTCATGTACCCTGCACCTAATTTCCCCATGAATTGCCTAATATTAGTATGGTGCATTTGGTATAATTAATGAACAAATATTGATATAAATTATTGGCTAAAGCCCATATTTTGTTCACATTTCTTTACCCTTTCCTAAAGGTCTTTCTCCTGTTCCGAGATACCATGTAGAACAGCATATTACATGAATTGTCATGTCACCTACTCTTCTCTTAACTATGATGAGCTCCCAGCCTTTCTTTGTTATTGATGACTTTGACAGTTTTGAATAGCACTGGTTAGTTGATTTTCGGAGGCATCTCAGTTGGGATTTGACTGATTTTGTGATTAGCTGGGTGTCAGAGGAACCGAGGAGTAATATCACAGATGCAATTTTCACCATGTATCCTATCATGTCAAGGGTATATGCTAACAGTAAGGTTTAAGCTGTTGATGTTGACTTTACTCACTTGAGTAAAGAAGTGCTTGTCAGCTTTCTCCACCTGAAAATTATTCTCCTCCCATTCTATGCTGTGTCATTTGGAAAGAAGTCATTATTAATATCCCATACTAAGAACTGGAGAGTTCTGATGCCCTTCATTTACATGTGACAGTCTACACAATTTATTTAGGATTCTACATGGTAAATTGGTCTCTGCTTCCTTATTTATTTATTCATTCAGTCACTTACTTATATCAGTACAGACTGGTGTATACTTATTTTTATTTTGGATAACAGTCCACTACTACTTTACATATTGTTACGCTCAATTTATTCCAATTTTAATCATCGAGATCTTTCAGCAGACTGTTCTTGGATATAACCCACTGATGGGTGCAGGATAATGGAGCATTTTTCTTTTTCCGTTGTTTCTTTTTTGACACTTTCTTACTCTTTGGCACTACAAAGCACTCCAGTCTTATATATCTCTTGCCCTAAACCTACACTAAGTAATTTCTCTAAGGACAACTTGCTCCTTTGCTGAATAAATGTATTAGAAAGTAACATGTGAACAAGATATGCTCACTGCTACTGGATGTTGTTTCTTCTAGGCTCTTGCAGATGAAAGAGCAAAGTATATGCATATATATCAGTATGTATATATATATATATATATATTCTCTATATATAAATTCTAGATGCAATCACTTTTATATAGTTAAAAATGAGTTTTTCTTAGCTCTTGAATTCTAATCCTCTACCTCCAGGATTCATTCTAGCCTCTCTTGTTTGTTCATCTGCAACTTCCCAGTCCATGAGTGAGAAACTAGGTTGCCACCATTAGCTATTTGTAAGTCATCACTCAATTACAGCAGTATCAGAATTGATAACCCACGGCCCTATGGACAACAATATTAGCAATTCAAGTACAACACTTATGTGTAGTTTCATTTTCCTTAAGTCTTACAAACTGTTCATTTCCAAAGCTACTTTTTCTCCCACTCCCTGAAATAAGGTTTTTCTATGTTTATAATGCAGTTAGATCTGTCATCATAACCCCCTATGACCTTCTATAATATTTCTTTTTAAATTTACCTGCATTAAATTTCAATCTTTATATTGAAAAGTTCTATAGGATTTTGACACAATGCCATGAATTCAACATTGGAGTGTCAAGCAGAATAATTTTGATGTCCTAAAAATTCTGGGTATTTCACGTATTCTCTTCTTTCTCTTCAATCCCCTCCAAAAACCACTCATCTTTTTAATGTCCCTATAGTCATAGTCTTCCTCTTCTGGGATGTCACATAATTGGAATCAGACAGTGGATAGGCTTTTAAGGTTGGTGTCTTTCATTTATCAGCATGCATTTAAGGTTTCATTATGTCATTTCATGTTTGATAGTTCATTTCTTTGTTGAGTAAGTTTCTATTGTATGAATTTATCACAGTTTATACATTAACCCACTGAATTCTTGGTCATGTACTTTGAATAAAGCTTCTATAAAAGTCTGTGTACAGATTTTGTGCAAACATGTTCTTCACTTATTTGGGTAAATACCAAGAACCACAATGAATGGCCATATGGTAAGACAAAGTTGAGCTGTGTGAGAGATCGCTAAATTATCTTCCCAAGTGATGGCACCATTTTGCTCCCCACCAGCATGAATGAGAATGCCTGCTGCTCCATATCCTTGTCAGAACCTGGAATTGTTAGTGTTTAGATTTAGCCATTATAGCAAGTATAGAGTGTTATTTCACTGTCTTAATTTATAATTCCATAATGATAATGTTGAATATCTTTTCTCATGCCTATTTTCTATCTGTGTATATTCTTTGATGAGGCATCTGTTGTCTTTTAAGAATTCTTTCAATATCTTGGATACAAGCCTTTTGTCACATATGGATTTTGCAAACATTTCTCCTAGTGTGTGGTTTGCCACTGCGTTCCTTTAATACAATCGTTCACAGAGCCAAACTTTTTAATTTTAATAAAATCAAACATCAAATTTTCTTTCATGGATCATATTTTTACTATTGTATTTAAAAACTCATTACTAAATCCAAAGTTACATAGATATCATCTTATGTTATAATCTAGAAGTGTTTCCGTTTTATATTTTATGTTCATGATGTAATCCATTTTGAGTCATTTTTCTCTATTAAATTCCCTTGTTTCCACAAGTGCATGGGTCTCGTGACTTTTGCCCAAGGTTATCTTCTCTCAGTCACAACAATCTGTATTCACTTGTCCTGTAGATTTCAGCATGCCTTCTTACCCTGTGATTACAATTCTGTGATAGCCTATAGCTTTTCAGTGCTGTATTATAAGGATGGGAGTATTGACTTCTGTTTACATGAAGAAGATAAAACTGGAAGCCTCCAAATTTTAAACAAATCAACACCTGTTATCCTACCTCTTGGGAGCCTGATGTGGAACAAGGGAGGTTGAACATTTAAAATGACGAGCAGCTCACCTGGTATAGAGCAACTCTTTCGATATTACCAGCAGAGATTTGACATGAACAGCTTAACCAAGTGAAGAGACTGAAGATGGCAAAGGGGTTGAAGGAAAGAAATAAATGAATGGATGGTGACGATGTGGAAATGAGCACTGGATACAGAAAGTCAAATACACAGTGGAACATAGGGAGCAGAGGAGTAAGTATGTGACTTGTGTAGCTGTGCCAATGCGATGTATTTTATGTACCTAGAACAGCACGAGGTGTGTTGAGAAGTAGGTAATACGGTGTAGACCAGTGATGGTGAACCTTTTAGAGTTTCCAATGATACAAACAGCCTGCTGTAGCATGCATGCCGTGGGTGCGCCAACACTGGTGTAGACCATGTCTACCAAATGAGAAGCTCATTTCTGACTTATTTTGCTAGTACTGGTGGCAAGCATTAATTCATCTCCTAGTTCTCTGGTGATCAGTTGTAGGACTCGTGTATCAGGTCTTGTCCCCAGGATAAATAGAGTGGTTCAAGGTCACTGATCCAACCCATTGCACATGAAGCCATAGGCTTAGCCTTAGGGATCTTAAATTCTAACAAAACAAATGTACCTCAAATATATGGGAAGAATTACCAATAGTCTTTCTTGAGTGCTATGTTTGCTCAAACTGATATCAGCTTTTATTTCTTTTCAGTGGATTTCAAAAAATGCTGTAAGTAGCCTCAAAGTCTTAATTAGAGCTCTAAGGAAGACAGAGTGTGAATTGTGTGCTCTAAAAACTGCAATAGCACTAGTAAATGAAAACTGAAGGATGGACTGCAGCATCCTAATGAACTTTTGTCATACAGAGATAAACATTAACAGGAGAAAAACTGGAAAGAGAGAGCCAAGTATCCCTTGCACTTGGTGTTTCACCACTGGCAAAGTCCTCCAGAAAACCTGACCATCCTAAAAAGAGTAGTAATTAAATTTATCATTTTTTCTGTTCCTTATGGGAGTTATTTATCTACACCAAAGCTATATAAAAATAACAAGCTCAGTTATTCCATGAATCTCAGGTTTTTTAAAACAATAAAAATATTGATTTGAGAATCAGTTACAGTACCAAGTAGGATGTTCCTTTAATTATCTGAGTCATTTGGAAAAATTTTTCAAAGAAATCATTTATACAGCGATCAATCATTTAAGAGTCTTGTATACATAAATTAGGCTGAGTTTTACATACTTGTAATAGCAGCACTCTGGGAGGCTGAGGCAGGAGGAACACAAGTTTGAGGCCAGCTTAGGTAATTTAGCAATTTAGCAAGACCCTATTTCAAACTAAAACAAAACCAAAAAATAGAGATGAGAATGTAACTCAATATGAAGACCTGGGATTTAATTTAACACACATCCACACCCATACACACACACACACACACACACACACACACACACACACAGGATCTTGTATGCAGAAAGGACTATATAGGCACTGATAGAAAAGAAAATTAAATCAGTCTTTGCAGTTAAGAAACATGCAACATCTGCTATAGGATGTGTGATTGAGAAAATTATGTCAGCTTTTGGTTTAGTAAACTCTAAATTGAGCATTAAACAAGAAAAAATAGTTCAATATGACTGTATCACACAATATTAGTGTGATAGTAGAACCATTTCTTTGTCATATTATTGTACCATGTGATTACAAGGAAAGGCAGTTCTTCATACTCCAGATACACGACCTATCCTGTTACCAACACAAAATCCTGCCAGCAGAATTTTGGTAAATGAAGCAATAAGGGCAGAGATAAGTCATGAAAACCAAGTCAAGATTTATTACATAACATTGAAAAGATGACAATTAACCTGCCCTTTATTTCCAGGTTCCTGGCATCACACAAGTGGTTCTGCATGTGTGTTATAATCATTATCTTCTCCTAAAGCCAAAAAGAATAACTGTTAATGTGCTATGATAAATGTCTGCAAAAGGGCATAGATAGACTTTAAAACATCTTAAAATCTATCATTATTATTATTATTTTACATTCTGACTGCAATACATGAAACTAAACTATTAACTGTTCTTTATCTTCACTCTTTTTCCTGTAGGTAGAAAGACATTTTGTGATCCCAGCAATTTAAGCGTCATTTATCTCTATTATGTCACTGGTAAAATTAAGATGCAATATATGTAAACATATATTTCTAGTGAATATATATATATATATAATCTGTGAGCGATACAAGTCTATTTACTATACTATTAAAATTGTTGTAAACTCTCAGACATATTTTTTAGCAAAATAGTTTACATCATAACAGATGGTCTACCTACTACAACACATTTAATAATCTGAGGCTTGCATTGGTGCAGCAGATTATTTAATATTAAGTTCTTATGAGATAATATTTCACTGTCTCCCCCAAGGACTTGGAACAGATTGAGAATGAAGCAAAGTAATGCGTTATACACTGGAAATCCATAATCAGATAGCCAGGATTCCACAGATGTAACTAAGACAGCAGAATTCTACTTAATGGGTCACTCAATGAATTTATACCATGGACTCTACATTTCTCTGGAACTACTGAAGTTATAAGAGAGAGGATTTTTTTGGCAGTGTAAAAAGACATTTTACCAGGAGGCTTGGAGACAGCGAGCGAGGTTACATTTCTGTAACCCTGAGCAAACAAGCAAGATGGTTACATTTCTGAGTTTAATTTGAATTATTACTATAGCAAGATGAAATTTGCCAAATGAACAGTTTATCAGGGCAAGAGAAAGAGGCAAAGCTTTCATCAGTAAAATCTGGGACAGCTGTAGCCCCTCACAAGGATATCCCCTGTGAATTGTAAGGCTTTTGTAACATATGACCTTGTGCTATTTATAAGAAAGAGAGTATTCCTCTAAGAGCCAAGATCTAAAGCATAAAACACAATTGATGTTTCATAGTTTAGAGAGAGTATAGCGAACCTCTGAAGTCAGAAAATGATACCAAGCTTGAAACTTATAGTTCTAGAATAGCATCTAGCAAAGGATGAGGTGGAAATTCACCCCCACAAATTCACCTCAGACTTTCTTTTAGTATCAGTATGATTATTTAACTCTGGGAATTTCTCTTTCGACTGCATACTTTCTTCTTTTGACTTGCTGTGTGTTAGCAGACTCTGCTTTGGGTCACGATGACATATTAAAAGAAAATAGTGAAAATAGCACCTAGTTAATCAGCACCTTCCATATATTTTCAAGCAGCATCTCATTGTTCTCACCATGCTCTTGGCTCTTGTGAGCCTGACATTAGGCTGACAGAGGGAAGAAAGTGGGACATAGAAAAGTAAATAATTGGGGGAGCTGGACATGATTCAGTTACCTGATTCTAAGTCTTATGTTATTAGTCACTGCACTGTACTAATTAAAAACTAGGAGACAATCTGTCCCCTTAAGACTTCCTTCTGGTTTGCCTTTTAAAGTTAACTAAATAAATGTCAGACAACTTTTGTTCAGTAGTTTCTCTTCAGTGACAAAGCAGCAGGTCAGGTCCAGTGCAGGATATAGAAATACAGAGTAGATCCTCTTTCTGTCTCTGGTCTAAAAGAATAAGATGTTTTTGATGGTTACCAGCTGCACAACAACAACAACAACAACGAAACCTTAAAATTTACAGAGTGTGGGCTGTAAACAGCACACACTCTCCTATGTACTCTGTGCGGATTGATGCATATGAATACTCTGAGGTAGGTAATATCACAATCACTTGTCTGATGAGGATATTATGCAGCAACTCTACGAAGTGCTGAAAGTGGCATCTGTCGTGCCCAATAAGCTCTAGAGTGAATAAAATTTTGGCTCAAATTTCTATATCAAGCTGGTTCGTACTTTCCTCAAAAGTGTAGAACACTATGAATTATCTGGCTGCTTCGAAGTTGATGAGTGAGAAAATGAACAATTCACAAAGAATCCCACTCTTCCATCTCCTTAAAATGCTGGAACAGGATATAAAATCATCAGCGGCAGTGTAAAAGAAATTGTGTAGGAGCATTGCCCACATTTACCACATCTTGGCCCAAAATATCTGAGAGATTCATTGTACATGGCCTCGGGCCTGAAATTTCACAAAACCCATTTTATTATCACTTACCCTAATGCCTTGGTTTTCAAATAGACAATGCCATGTTGGTGTTTAATAGTTTCCACATCATGACACATTTGCACTGTTTAAACACTAAAACAAAGTTAAAAATAAACAAATATATGTGGAGGATACCAGTTTTCAGCCCACAATGCCTGACCCCAGGAAAGTACTATCTATTGTGCACCTACCAGACTTGCATATGCAAGAAAGTCCAAAAATAGATTATTTTCATCTTTAGACCAAAGTCAGTACAGTTATATGTATTGTCCTGCACTCTCTCTTTATTATTAATTGTTTGCTTTGCTATGTTCCCTTAACAGTAGATAGTTTTTCATTTTTTCAAGTTTCATTTTAGAGTGTCTTATTCTTAGGATGATATAATTTATCTGAATTTCTATTAAACTCTTGATGAATTTTTGGATCGTGTCCAATAGTTGGCTATTTCAAATACTGATGAATTGCATAACTTGGAATGTACTTCATTTCACATATATGTAGATCTATAGAATTGACTCCCAAATTGAAGATGCTTTAAAAGTTCCATAAATGTACAATTTTGACAGGTATCATAAAATTGCCTTCTGTAGCAACTGTACCATTTCAGGTCTCATGAAACCTTTCACATCATAACACTCACAGTAAATGAAACCATCAAATAACACTTGAAATAAACTGGAAATGATCTGAAGCCTTGGAGAAGCTGGCTTGTGGCCAAAGGAGATAAACTTAGGAGTTCTAACTGGCAGGATCCTGCTAGCTGCTAGTGGCCTAGGAAGACCTGTATTTCTCAATATAAGAATAGGAAACCTGTGTCAGTACACATTTTTATTTAAGTATAGAAGAATGCTTAGTTCCCTTAACATTCAAAAGCAATAAAAGTTCAGAATCCAAATTAACAGGTAAACTATGCTATATCTATGTAATTTTATTTCTTATAAGTGAGGTGGATCAATTTTCTATCTTTTCACCTATGAGCTGTCTATTCAATCCATTGCATAGTTTTCCTGTTGCATTTTTTCTTCCATTAAGTCAAAGAAGCTTTTTACATATTAACATATTCATATGTCTTAATTATGGATTGTAATTCCCCTAAACATGTATAGCTCTTATATTATTTTGATGTTTTTGTGTTGCTTGCTTCATTTTTTGCTTTGGCTTTACAGAATGTTCTTTTCTATCTTTTTACATCTGGGTTTGGGGCTGTTTAAAACGGATTTCTTCACTTCAGGTTTCTAAAATTCTCTTGTTTTTTTCCGACAAGTTTTAGGACTTCACTTATTTTTCAGAGACAAGGTCTCACTGTGCAGCTCACACTGGCCTTGAAAAGCAGCCATCTGCCCGCTTCAGGCTCCTCGGTCCTGGGACTACAGGTCCGTGGTGTGCCACCATGCCTAGCTAGGACTTAACTTCTTTAATGTGGAAAAGAATTGCTCCTGATGACGGGGGCGACGTACAGATTTGACATTTTTCTTCTCAGCTAGGTTAGATTAATACCATTTATTGACTAGTCCATCTTTGCCTTCCAGTTTAAGAAGTGTTTTAGTTTCCCTTCCTATAGGTATGTACATGTTTTACTAAACTTAGTTCTAGAGGCATTATTTTGCTTCTTT
This sequence comes from Dinomys branickii, assembly GCA_004027595.1. Classification (NCBI taxonomy): domain Eukaryota; kingdom Metazoa; phylum Chordata; class Mammalia; order Rodentia; family Dinomyidae; genus Dinomys; species Dinomys branickii. The sequence continues at coordinate 48,200 of PVLD010009642.1, forward strand.
TATTGTTTTAGATGCTTTCACCAAGTATATGTTCTAACTGCTTGCTATTTGTACACCATTCATGTATTACTTTCCATTTATTAATGTTTGCATCTAGGACTTTCTTGAAGTTGCTCATTCTTCTAAGTATTTAAATGTAGTCTCCTGGGTTTCAAAATTGTCTCATCTTTCTATAGCTATAGTTCACAATGATTATGCTTTATATTTTCCTTTATCTCATCTATTGCTATATTGACTAATTGTGCCAGTAATTTGTGGAAAATGGAGATGATAGTCAGTATTCTTGTCTTGATCTTAAATTTGTAGGAATGCCTTCAGTATATCTCCCCTAGCCACAGTGCTGACTTCTGGATTGAAATACTGTGTTTACTATGATGAAGCAATATCCCTACATCCCTATTTAACTGAATGGATTTGTGGAGAATTGTTGTTTCTATTTTGTCAAATTACTTTTAGGCATATGATTTTGTTCTCCTAATATTACAAGTTGTGTGTGAACAGATTTCCTACTAGGGAACCTCCTTTTAAAACAAAGGAAACACTTTATTGAGGCATGATTAACATACTTGAATATGGAAATAAATATGTACTTGGAAATGATCACCACCACCAATGTGATAAACGTACATATCCTCTCTTAATGTTTCCTTTTCCTTGTTTGTTTATGAGGGCATGTATGTGAAAAGGAAATGTAATGTAAGATTTATCCTCTTAGCAAATTTTAGTTGTATGCTATACTGTGAGCTATGGGCATTATACTGTATGTAAGGTAGGACTCTTACTCCTCTTACTCAGTTGGAACTTTCCACCTTTTGACTGAAAGTTTCCCCCATTTCCTACTCTCTGGAAATTACCATTCTTCGCTCAACTGCCGTTAGCTTGATTAGTTAAGCTTCTCATCTAGTGAGATCACGGAGCACTTTTTTCACTTAGCATATAGTATTTTCCAGGTTTATTCTTGGTCATTGCAAGTGACATAATTTCTTTCTTTTGCAAGTTTAAATCACGTTACCTTACATGTGTATGCCACACCCTTTACCTGTTAATCCACTGACAGATACAGGGTCTCACCACACCTTGTCTTAGCCATTGTGCATAATGACATGACCAGTGAAGATGTAAGGGGAGCTATTTCTTCAAGATTGTGATTTCCTTTCCTTTGTATGCTTGCGCACCTGAAGACAGATTTCTGGTCTTCTTAATTGTCACTTTCTGTGGAGCCTCAACACTGATTCCATAATGGTTATCCTAATTTGCATTTGATTCCCTTTTTTCTACATCCGTCAACTAACACTTGTCCTTTAAAACAAAATCATCAAAAAGAGATACAAGGTGGCATCTTCTTGTGGGTTTGATTTGCATTTACCTAATGATTGTAGTCCTAGAGTCAACTTGTCTGTCAAAATAACTTTACTTTTTATGTTTTTGGATTGGATTTGCTGAAAAAATTTAAGAGTGTTTCTATTGTTATTTATAACTGAGATTAACCCATGATTTTGTTTGTATGTGAACATCTTTGTTGGCTTCCCATACCAAATATGCCTTTTTCCAAATCTAACTTGAAGACGTTCTTTTTTCTACAATTCTCAAGAACCATTTGAATGGTATTGGCTTTGTCTTCTTTTAAAGGCTTAGAATTCCCCTATGAATGTACTAAATATACTGCCTGATTGGAAATAACTTTTTGATAATATTGCCTACTGGTTTCATTGAAGTAATTTTGTTTTGATTTTAGGTAGTTTTTAAATTGTTTTGTGTAAATTATAGTTTAGTTTTAAAAATCTATTTCTTCTAAGTTTATCAATTTAGTCCTCTTAGGCATCTTTAATTTCCTCTGTTGCTGTATGATTTGTTTTTCCCTTAGTTATCAGTTGTGTTTCACTATTTTTTTTAAATTGTAATTTCCCCCTTTTCTCCTAAGTTAGCTAATGATTTGTTCTTTTTAAAAACGGCCAGTTTTTGTCTTTCTGTTTAAATCTATCATTTTTCTAGTTCATTAGAATTAGACAATGCAGGCCAGAAGGTCTCTGTCACGATTAATCACCTCTGCCTCTGAAACACAAAAGCAGGCATAGATAACGCATAGATGAATGAGTATGGCTGTGGTCCAGTAAAACTTTATTATGAGTGCTGCGTTTTGAATTTCATACAATTTTCAGATGTGATGAACGTTTGATTTTTCTAACCATTAAAAATGTGCTAAAATTGTTAGAAAAATGTAGGCTATATGAAACCAGGCTTTGGACCAGTTTTGGTCCCATAAGCTGCAATTTGCAGATCCCCGTTTCATTTGATGCATCTATCACGCTTTATGTATTTATAGAGATTTATAGATTTATAGATTTTGAAAAATCTGTAGATTTATATATTTTATATATTAAATCTGTATATGTGTGTGTAAGATATATATATATATATATATATATATATATATATATATATATGACTTTATAGCTTTCTTTACAGTTCCTTAGTATGACCAATAATAAAAATTTGCCTGTATTTTCTTCAGGTAATGTTCTGTGCTGGTCCATCTTGGTTGTTGACTCGACTGGATTGCTATACTCTTGGAGAGATGGTTGGTAGTGAGGGCACTAATGTCACTAAACCCTTGATGAGCTGATAGTTGAGTGGACTATGTGAAGGTGGGATACGTTTGGAGGGAGTGAGTCATGGACATATGACCTTGGGGATTATACCTGGTCCCTGGGCCCTTCCTCGCCTTCTCTTTCCAAATCACTCTACTTCCTGCCTACCATAAATTGAGCAGCTTTCCTTTAACAACGCCTCTGCCATTATATCTCCCCCTTCCAGCCAGCCAACCACGAACTAAAACTCTGAAACCATGAGCCTCAATACACTCAATACACCTCTCCTCCCATAAGTCATGTGTATTTCAGCAATGAGAAAATTAAATGATATACTTTCTTGCCTCAGCTTTATTTACTAATATTTTCTTTGTTGTTTTACTTATACCGATAAACAAGAATATAATTTTATATGGTTCACACATAACCATTGATTCACTTTGACCATGAGCAATCATCGATGAGGCAGCATAGAAATATACCCACATGCTTTCACCTCTTCAATTCTTTTTGAGGCTCAATATCTACATTGCCAAAGAATGCAATGATTTTTGCCATATTCTGGCTACATTCATTTTACAAAAGGTATAAATTCTGAGAAGTACACTACTATATGGTGCGACCTTAAACTTCTGAAATCTCTAACACTAATGCTGCAAATTACAGATTTAAGTACAGAAAATCAACACAAATATGGAAACCCTAAAAACCATAGGAATTTGGATAAAGGGAAAATTAAATAACCACAGAAACAATCACTGAAGTGGTTGCATGGAAACAGATTTCGCATAACTGGAAAATTCTTTCTCTTTTGTCCTTTTGTTGGCTGTTTTTGATCTACATTAAGATATCACAAAATGTGAAGAAATTGGAAAGACAGAAGTGGAGGAAGAAAAGGAGGATTTATAATTTTAAACTATGTATAACTCTGTGTGTGTGTGTGTGTGTGTGTGTGTGTGTGTGTGTGTGCGTGTGTGTGTGTAGTCTGCACAGTTTGCCAAGTCCCAGAACCAGGCCAGGCTCCTAAAGGCATTCTGGACCAAGGGTTCTTGGCACATACCAGGTTTCTGAGACAGAGGTCCCTTTGAGCCATATCCTGGAACCTGAAACCAAGCCAAGATTGCTTTGGAGCAAGAGGGGTGAAGCAGCTTCAGAACATTTTGTGTCACATATTTGCTCCTCGCCTCTTCACTTCATAATCTTTTAAAAATTGTTTTTTCTTCCGAAATGTTTTAGCCTGTTTTTATTAGTCATTTCAAGGGGGATCATAGAAAGGCTTAGGGGAGCCCAGACTCACATTCTTCCCATGGCCTCCAGTTCAGCACTCTGTCTTTGCTCTCTCCAGCAGTGTTTACTTATAAGCTTGGTTTTGGCAGCTGGTAAGTTTATTTTACATTTTACTGAAGTGTGAGGGAAATGCTGATAGAAAAACTAAACAAAATCCCTCGCGAAATGGTATCACAAAATGAGCAAAGTACCTGAAAGAGTCAAACATCCGGGTGCCCAGAACTCAAAGCCTGACTTTTCTTCCCTATAAGGCACCCTCAGCATCTCTTCCTGCTCTGGCTGGTGATAAGATCGCCTGAAATTAATCACTAGAGGAGAGAGGGCTGTATTAATTGTCATCAGGCATGCAAGTCTACGTCCTCCCTCCCAGGTTTTCTGTCTGTGTTGTCACAAGCTTCTCAGAACAGCATGCACAGATTCCTTTGGTGCTGCTTAAGAGATCATGCTAGATCTTATATTTAGTTCAAGGGTAATTTTTCTATTTCTGACCCAGAAATCAATGATCATTGTAAAATAACATGCATCTGATTTTAAAATATATTTTAAAGGAAAATTATGTAAAACTAAAGATGTAAAAAGACTTTGAAAAACATACATTTATAGGGATGGTCATAGCAATGCTGTGAAAATAAAGATTAAACACAGTTTTTTAACTGAATCTATTGATGACTGAACTATACCCATTAACACAAATTAAGAGTATAATCATTAAGAGTAAACACAGTGGTCTAAAAGGGTTATTCCAAAATGATAGAAAAAAAGAGGAGTATTATTTGCCAAATGGAAGAGAAAGGTAAAAGCTTTGAAATAGTTATTAATATGAAAATAAAGACAGGCTGAAGGAACTCTAACTGTCCCCCAAAAGTCTTGTGTTCAGAAGTGGGAGTTTTAGACTGTGACTGGATCTTTGTGATGCCCTGTTCACCAGTGGATCCCTCCATCGGTGCATTCATCAGCAAATGGGACATTAGGAAGTAGGGCCTACTTGGAGGAGGTGCGTCACTGGGTGTCTTGGTTACTTTCTCTTGTTGCTGAGACAAAATACCCAACACCCAAAATGAAGGAAGGAAAGGTTTATTTAGCTTATAGTTTGTGGAGGTTTCAGTCCATACTTGGCTGGTTCAGAGGCAGAGTGGCACCTGGCAGAGGGCAGAACACAGCAAAAAAAAAAAAAAAATAGCAAAAAGGAAGAATGCAGCAAGCAGCCTCTTTCCTGCCCTTACATTGTAAACCACCTACCCCCACTCAGGGGGCATGTCACTCTCACAGTCTCCATGCCCTCCTCTGCCACAGGCTCAGGATGTGTACAAAGTAAGCACCCTGGCTTCCTGCTGAGTCACTCAGCCAAACCTCTAGACTCCCCAAGTTGACACAATGTATCAACCATAGCATTCCACCCCTTGTCAACTTGGCAACCAGACACATTTCTTTAAACCAGTTTCCAGATACAAAGACAATATATTACATTAGAACCATAACATTTTGCCCCTGTACAAATGAAAATTAAACACTTCCAACATTTAAAGGCACAAAATAAACATCACCATTCCAAAAGGCACCAACAGGGGAATATAGAGCATTGTGACCAAAGCAAGTCCAAAATCCTGCACTTAACATTGTGTCTTATAATTCCACATCCAGCATCTAAAGCAACATGTTGTACATTGTGAGCTCCAAAGGGCTTGCATGAGTCCACCCCTATGGCACTTCTGGTGGTTACAGCCTCCATGGCTTCTCTCTTAGGCCTGCTTTGCTCCCTCCTTGCAGCTTTCCTCAGATGATCCACGTTCCTGGTTTTTCTAAACTTCTGAGGTCTGTGGTGCACCTTTTGCTTCACACTCACAGCTTCACACATTGCCCTCTCAGGGGCACACTGCCTGGCTTCCCAGGCCTTCTGAAATCTGGGTGGAAGCCTCTTTAACCTCAGAATTCTTGCATTTTCCTTGCATCTAAAGCCAGGGCCACGTGGATGATGCCAAGGTCTGCTGCCACTTGGAGCAGTAGTCAAACATTCCTGTCTCTTGGTCATAGGGATCAAGTGCCTGGATTGGTGGGCAGACTGAATCTAATTCTGAGGAAGAAATTCTCTATTCTGCCGCCTTTCTGGAACCTGGTGATGCTGATGCCGCCATTCTGGAACGTGGCGCTCTGTGGCTTGCTTCTGAAAGAAAAGTCTCTCATGTTTACAGTTTTGAGGCTGAAAAAGGTGGAGACTTGCTTCTTGTGATGCCCTCTGGCCATCTTTTCCATTCTCTTGTTCCTTCTCACCAATAGAGATCTCCTCAGCCTTATCTTTACAGTCAAGAGCTTTACTAGAGCTTCCTTTCTGACCAAACTCACAGCATTTTAAATCATCCTGCTGAGCTCTTTGCTCTTGATTGTCAATATAAATCTGGCTAAAAGCCACCAACAATAGCCATGCCACTGCCCCAGCATTCAACTGCCTTGAAATTTCCTTTTCCAGATTAATCAGTTTGTTGCCGCCCTTAATCTCAGTCTTAGGCAGTCTCTGGGCATGAACAATGCATACAAACTTTCTGCCAAGCCATAACATACATCGTCTGGAGTCCAACAACCAATGAAGTCCTTCCTCCCAGCAGAAACCTCTCAAACCTGGTCTTTACCAGCAGGATTTCCATCAACCTTCTGGTCTTCCAAGCTCTGACCAGACATCTCCAAATCTTTCCAAACTCTTCCCACAAGAAATTTCCAAAGGCTCTGGAACCACATGGTCAGGTATAGTAACAGCAAAGACCCCAGTCCACTGGTACCAAATTCTGTCTTGGTTTACTTTTCTCTTGTTGCTGAGACAAAATACCCAACACCCAAAATGAAGGAAGGAAAGGTTTATTTAGCTTACAGTTGTGGAGGTTTCAGTACATACTTGGCTGCTTCAGAGGCAGAGTGACTCAAGGCAGAGGGCAAACTTCACAGCAGCAGAGCACAGCAAATACAACCAGAGCAAAAGGGAGGAATGCCTGCAAGCAGCCTCTTTTTCTCCCCTACATTGTAAATAGCCTACCCCCACCTAGAGGGGTGTAGCTCTCACACAGTCTCCATGCCCTCCTCTTCCACAGGCTCAGGATGTGTACAAAGTAAGCACCCTGGCTTCCTGCTGAGTCACTCAGCCAAACCTCCAGATTCCCCAAGTTGACACAATGTATCAACCATAGCACTGGGGTTGTGACCTGGAACTGAGAATGTGTCCCACATTCTTTTCCCTTTCTCTGCTTCCTGACTGCCCTGGCTGAGCAGCTTTCCTTTATCCTGTCCTTCCATTGTGCCATTTATACTGTGAAACCCGCTGATCATACACTGAACTCTCTCAAACCATGAACCAAAATTACCTCTTCCCCCCTCCCCTCCCCCTCCCCCTCCTCCTCCTTCTTCTTCGTGTCATGAGTATTGGGCATTTTATACCAGGGATAGGAAAAAAAATAGCTCTTGACAAAATGCTTATATGAAGCAGACAACAGTTCTATTTCAAGGTTCTATATCACTAAGTAAAACATGAGGAATTCATATGAATTTTAGTGCGAATTTTCCACAGTAAAGAATATCATGCATTGTTGATAAAATATTATGTATCTTACCTATCATTTTCCACATTCAGGAAAGACCAAGATATCAACTGAGATGTAGATAGATTTGTGAAAACTCATTTCTCTGAGAAATGGAGTAGTATTCATTCTAGCTAGGTAGTAGTAATATAATAAATATGACTAAGCTATAAATGTTTTATAACAATGAATTCTTTTTTGGCTAGATATCTGTGTTGTATTGATTCTGATAATTTTACATCTTTTCTCTCCTGATTTTAGGCTTGAAAACTCTGTCACTATGCAGCTAGGGACAGCTAGCTCTTCTGTTAGCAGGAAGTGGGAGATACATAGAATTTCAAACTGCCTCTTCCCAGGCATGGTAGTGTACACCTGCAGTCCCAGCACTTGGGAGGCTGAGACAGGAGGATTGTGAGTTTGAGGCCAACCTGGGTTACAAAGTGAGCTCAAGGCCAGCCTGAACTGCACAGTGAGAACTTGCCTCAAAAAGACAAAAAAAAAAAAAAAAAAATCAAATCAAACTGCCTCTTGACAGTTTTAGTCTAATTTGATCTCCCAAGCCAGTTAAGGCAATATCCCCAACTTTTACGTGGCAAGAAAATGCAATTTTTACCATATAACAGGAATAGAGAGAACTAGTGTATCGGATTCATGATGTTGGCACACAACCCCCAACATCCACAACTTAAAGGAGAGGTTTGATATAGCTCAGGGGCTTCACTCTCTGGCAGGCTGGCTCCAGGACAGAAACGTCACAGTGGAAGGGAATGGGAAAAGAAAGTACTCACCTCATGGCAGCTTGGAAACAGAAAGAAAGAAGAGATGACCCAGGGAAGAAGGTATGCCCTCAAAGGCATGCTCACAGCAATCCGCTTCTTTCTACCAGACCTCACATCCTGACACCACCTTTAATAAGGAACTCATCAAAGGATTAACCCACCGGTGAGTGTGCACCTCCACGACCCAATCACTGTGAAAATCCTACCTCTGAACAGATGAGACTAGGGGGACATTATAGTTTTAAAACATAAGAATCAGATTACCATTAAACAGCCCTACTGCGTACCCAAAATGAGCAGTTTTTATGTTTATATTGTGTTTCTGGTCTATGTTATTGCCAAAAAGAAATGGAAAGGACTTCTCATTAAATTTTTGTTATTAATTTGACCTGCCATGAAGAAGGGAGAATTTAGGATATTTTTACATCCTAAGTGGTAACAAACATTTTGTATGATAAGAAGAAAAGAAAAATATCCTCAAAAGGTTTGTCATAGAAAGAGAAACTTAGCCAAGGCCATTTCTCTATTGTCTTCAAGGAGCAAAAGCTCTGATCTGCTGAGGGAAATGGGCAAATGCAGCAAGCAACAAGCACCATTGCTTTTTGCAAATAGAAGAAGAGAGAAGAAGGGTAGCTTCTAACCCTGTGAGGGGCTCAGAACTACATGATCAGTAAAGGCAGCTGTAAAATACAAAAGGTGTGCATATGGTTATGGCCTAAAACAGAGTACCCCCAGGTGAGATTATTTTGAGCTTCTATTTCAGGCTAACTAGCATTAGTAAAGACTACCCAGCAAGTGACAGGCCTTCTCTAATGTACTGCAATACAGGGTGGGGTGGGGGGGGCAAAGCCAAGGATTGAGCAGACACAAAGAAGCAAAAGGAAAGGAAAAGAGAAGGGGGAGGGGAGGGAAGAGGAGGAGAGGGGAGGGGAGGGGAGGGGAGGAAGACTGGCAAAAATAGGCTCCATACTAACCACAAACATAGGTAGAAAGATGCATGACGCACTACCAGTAACTGTACCAGCAAGACTCAAAACTAGACCGACTCTTAATTACAGTAACTCTAGCACTCGTCTCTCAATAAAATTGCAACAGAAGAAAGAGTACATCTAGCTCCAGAAGATAATGCCATATACCTGAACTTTGCTGTTTTATATAAGATGTCTAGTTCTCAACAAATATTACAAACCATCAGGAAAGAAAAGAACAAGAAAAAAGAAAGGAAGAAAAGCCAGCACATTCACAAGAAATACACTGAATTTTAAGCAAATGCATATATGACACAGATATTGGAATTATGTGACAAGGATTTTTTTAAACTATGCCTGGTATCTTGAAGACTCCAAGTAAAGAAATAGAGAACATGCAGGATCAGCTGGATAATTTCAGCAAAGAAATGTGAACTATAAGAAAGTTTAAATAAAAAGTAGACTAATGAAGCAAAAGAATATGCTTAGGCTTATTAGTAGACTTGAAAATGTTATATATTAGTTTATTAATGCCACCATATCAAAATACCACAGATTGGGTGAGTAACTTAAACTATAGAAATCTGCAACTTAGGAGAGTCAGATCCAGGTATTGGATCCAGGGATGTTTTCTTTTGAGGTTTTTCCCCTGGACTTGTAGATAGCTGTCTTGTCACTATGTCCTCATGTAATCTCTGTCATTTTTCTTATCTCACAAAGAAGAGTACTGAAAATGGAGGTAATGTGATTTTCTTATGACAGTTTGATTGTCCAATTCATAGACAGTAATAATATATGTTGTGTTTACAATATATCACAAAAAGCACAACAGGTCAAAAGGAAAAGATAGTACATACCATAATAAAGTTCTTACACATATATCTTATTTAAATGTAAAAACTAACTTTTAAGAATATATGTTGTAAAATTCAGGTCTACCACCAAACATTTCTTTTTTTAATTTATTTTTATTTTTTTTTATTTTAAAAGTGTAATAAAAATACAAAAAGATATTAACAAATATACACAAAGTAGCATAAGAATAATACAATCGAATCTGAGTTACAGATAGGGTGACAGGGAATCATCAATGGTTGCATTACATATTGATAATTTGTAATTGTATATTCAGGAAAATAGGTATAGACATGCAAAATTGATCAGACAATTAATCATCTACTATTCCTTACAATAAAGTGACCTAAGTCAGTAGTACAACTTCTTTTTATAGTGTGAGAGCAAAAAGAACTACATCAACTACAACAGAAAAAGGAAGAGAGAAAAAACAAAAAAACAAAAAAACAAAAACGAAAAGCATTAACAAAGAGACAAAAAGTCGCCCAATAAACTTATAATAATAATTGAATTATAGACAAAGAAACAGAAAACCAAAAATAGTTGTTGCATTTCACACTGATATCTGCAAAATATATGCACTGGAGAACACATAAAAACATACAAGATTGATCAATCAATCATCAACTATTCCTTACCATTCAATGACATAAGTCAATAGTAGAACCATGTTAGCCATCCTGCACATATGTATATACATACATACTTACATACATACATACATAAATTTTTGCCTCATTCTTTTCTCCTTTCCCTCGTCCCCTCTGTTCTTTACTTTTGAAAAGATGTCCTTCATGTCTCTTAGTTTATGTTTTCACCCCCAGGTTCTTATACCAGTGACACAATACGTTGCCTGCACATGTGCATCTGATTTATTTCACATATGAGTATGTTGTCTAATTTTGACCATTTGCCTACAAAGGCTCCATATCTGTCCCTCTTTATAACTGAATAATATTCCACTGTATAACAATGCCACAGTTTTTTAATCCAGTCTTCTGTGGATGGACATTTGGGTTGCTTCCACAATTTAGCTATTACAAATTATGCTGCTATAAACATGGGTGCACATATATCAGAGTGAAATGATGCTTTCAGATCTTCTGGAAAAATACCCAGAAGGGGAATAGCTGGTTTGAATGGAACCTCTAGACGTAGTTTGTTGAGGAATCTCCAAACTGCTTTCCACAGTGGTTGCACCAGTCTGCATTCCCACCAGCAGTGTAATAGAGTCCCTATTTCTCCACATCCTCGGCAGCATTTGTTATTGGACGATTTTTTCATACTGGCCATTCTTACTGGGGTGAGATGGAATCTCAGTATTGTTTTTATTTGCATTTCTTGGATGACTAAGGATGTGGAACACTTTCTCTTTTTTTTTTTTTTTTTTGCGGTACTGGGGATCGAACTCAGGACCCTGCGCTTGCTAGGCAGGCGCTTATTCCACTGAGCTATACCCCCAGCCCCATTTTCTCATATATTTATTTGCCATTTGTACTTCTTTATCTCAGAAGTGTGTATTCATCTCAGATGCCCATTTCTGGATTGGGTCTTTGAATTTGGATAGGTACATATTTTTTTTAATTCTTTGTATGTTCTAGATATAAGACCTTTGTCTGACGGACAGCTAGCTAGGATTTTTCCCAATTTGTGGGTTTTCTTTTTACTTTGTTGGTGATTTCTTTAGATGTACAAAAACTTTTCAGTAGGATGAGGTCCCAGTTATTGATTCTTTGGAGTGTTTCCCTTGCTGTTTCATTTTTGTTCATGAACTCTCTGCCTACTCCTATGTCTTCAAGATTTTTACCTACTTTCTCTTCCAATAGATTTAGAGTTTCTGTTTTAATATTGAGATCTGTGATCCATTTTGACCTGAGTTTGGTGCATGGTGATAGACTGGGGTCTATGTTCAGTTTTCACCAAGAGGCAAGCCAGTTTTTCCAACACCATTTATTAAATAGGTCATCCCTTTTCCAGTGAGTTTGGTTGGCTCCTTTGTCAAATATTAGGTGGCTGAGTGTGTTTCTCATTGTGGTTGCATCTTCTAGTCTGTTCCATTGATCCTCAGGTCTGTTTTTTAGCCAGTACCAGGTTGATTTTATTACAGTAGCTTTGTAGTATAATTTCAGGTCAGGGATTGTGATTCTACCTGACTTGTCCTTGTTGCCCATGATTCCTTTTGCTCTTCTGGGTCTCTTCTGGTTCCAGAAGAAATTAAGGCATGTTTTCTCTAGATCTGTGAGGTATGCTAATGGTAGTTTAATGGGAATTGCATCGAATCTGTACAACAGTTTTGGTAGTATGGCCATTTTCACAATGTTGGTTCTTCCTAACCATGAGCAGGGTATGTTTTTCCATTTATTGAAATCCTTTTCGATCTCTTTTTTCAGAGTACTGTAATTTTCACCGAATAAATCTTTCACATCCTTTGTTAGATTGATTCCTAAGTATTTTAATTTCTTGGATGCTATTTTAAAGGGTATGGTTTCCTCAAAATCTCTCTCAGTCTGTTTGTTGTTCGTGTACAGGAATGCTATTGATTTTTGGGTGTTGAATTTGTATCCAGCTACGCTGCTGAATTTGTCAATTAATTCCAGGAGTTTTCTTCTGGAGTTTTTGGGGTCCTCCATGTATAGTGCCATGTCATCTGCAAATAGTGATAGATTTGCTTCTTCCTTTCTTATCCTTATTCCTTTTATTTCTGTCTCTTGTCTAATTGCTCTGGCTAATGCTTCCAGGACTATGTTGAATGGGAGTGGTGACAGTGGACATCCTTGTCTTGTTCCTGACTTTAAAGTGAAATTTTTCAGTTTTTGTCCATTTAGTATGATGTTGGCTGTTGGTTTGTCATAGATGGCTTTGATCAGATTGAGGTAGAGGCCATCTATTTCTATTTTTTCTAAGGTTTTTAACATGAATTCATGTAGGACTTTATCGAAAGCCTTTTGTGCATCTATTGAGATGATCATGTGGTTTTTGTCTTTGGCTGCAATGATATGATGTATTACATTAATTGATTTGCGAATATTGAACCATCCCTGCATTCCTGGAATAAATCCTACCTGGTCATGGTGTATAATTTTCCTTATGATTCGCTGTATTCTATTTGCAAGTATTTTGTTGAGTATCTGCATATATGTTCATTAGAGCGATTGGCCTATAGTTCTCTTTCTTGGTTGGGTCCTTCTCTGGTTTTGGTATCAGTATGATACTTGCCTCCCGAAACATGTTAGGGAGAGTTGCTTCCTTTTCGATTTCATTGAAGAGTTTGAGGAGTGTTGGCATTAGATCTTCTCTGAATGTTTTGTAGAATTCTGCTGTGAATCCATCAGGGCCTGGGCTTTACTTAGTTGGTAAGTTTTTTATGACATCTTCAATCCCGTTAATTGATATTGGGTTGTTCAGGATTTTTGAGTCTTCCTGACTCAGTTTTGGTAATTTGTACATTTCCTGGAATCTGTCCATTTCTTCTGAATTTTCTATCCTATGGGAGTAAAGATTTTCAAAGTAGGTATTAAGGATCTCTTGGATTTCTGTGGGATCTGTGGTGATTTCATCCTCTTCATTCCTTATTGCATGAATTTGAGTTCTTTCCCTTCTTTTTTTGATAAGGTTGGCTAGGGGGTTATCAATTTTATTTATTCTTTTGAAGAACCAACTCTTTGATTCACTTATTTTTTGTAGAGTTTTTTTCATCCCAATTGCAGTAATTTGTGCCCTGAGTTTTGTACTGTCCTCCCTTTTTTGGGCTTTTGGTTTGGTTTCTTGCTCTTTTTCTAAGAGTTTGAGTTGTAGCATTACGCTATTTATTCGCTGTCTTTCTATTTTCTTTATATATGAGTTCATTGCTATAAATTTCCCTCTGAGGACTGCTTTCATTGCATCCCCCAGATTCCGATAGGCTGTACTTGCATTTTCATTTATTTGTAGGTATTTTTTAATTTCTTCTTTAACTTCTTGTGTGACCCATTTGTTCTTCAGGAGGTTGTTGTCTAATTTTCAAGTGTTTATGCGGTTTTTGGAGTTCCCTTTGTCATTAATTTCAAGTTTCATTGCACTGTGGTCAGATAATATGCATGGGATAATTTCGATTCTTTTGCATTTAGGTAGATATGCTCCATGAGCTAGAATGTGGTCCATTTTAGAGAAAGACCCATGCGCAGTTGAGAAAAATGTGTATTCTGATGTTGTGGGGTGGAACACTCTGTATACATCTACTAAGTCCATTTGCTCACACTTTTGGTTCGGGTCTGTTATTTCTTTGCTGATTTTCTGTCCAGCTGACCTGTCTCTTTGCGTCAGAGGGGTGTTTAGGTCCCCCATTAAAACAGTGTTATTAGTTAGTTTGTTTTTCACGTTTGTTAAGACTTGAGTTGTAAAGTTTGGTGCTCCATTGTTTGGAGCAAAAATATTTAGGATTGTTATCTGTTCCTCTTGAGGCTTTCCCCTAACTAGTATGTAACGGCCTTCTTTGTCTCTTTTGATTGTTTTTGCTTTGAAGTTTACCTTGTCTGCTAACATAGTAGCTACCACTGCTTTTTTCTGGGGACCTGTTGCATGGAGAGTTGTTTTCCATCCTTGAACTTTCAGCCTGTGGATTTCCTTTTGAGTAAAATGTGTTTCCTGTATACAGCATATCATTGGATTGTGTTCCTTAATCCACTCTGCCAATCTTTTCCTTTTGACTGGTGAATTGAGGCCATTTACATTAATGGTTATAATGATTATATGTTGGCTCATTCTAGTCATGTAATTTGCATGTTGCTGTTTTCCTTCTTTTGCTGAATGTTTACTTACTTGTTCTGTGTAGGTAGTTGTTTCTACAGTTGTTCTTGGGATTGTGGTCTCTTTTTTCTCTGTCTAGAATATCCTTTAGTGCTTTTTGCAATGGTGGTTTGGTGCTCATGAAGTTCTTCAGTTGTTCTTTGCCGTGGAAGTATTTTAATTCTCCATTGAATTTGAAGGATAGTTTTTCAGGATACATCAGTCTGGGTTGGAAGTTGTTTTGTCTCAGAATCTGCAGTATCTTGCTTGAAGCTCTTCTTGATTTCATGGTTTCCGTTGAGAAGTCTGCTGTGATTCTGATGGGCTTTCCTTTATAGGTGATCTGTTTCTTTTCTCTAGCAGCTTTTAATATTGTGCTCTTTTGCTGGATATCTGGGATCTTGACTATTATATGTCTGTGTGTGCTTTTCTTTGGATTATGGATCGTTGGGGTTCTATATGCCTCGATTAACTGTACTTCAGTCTCTTTTACCTTGTTTGGAAAATTTTCTGCTCTTATTTCAGCAAATATTCTTTTTATATCGTTTGTGTGGTCTCCTGCTGTTTCACACACTCCTACAACTCGAATATTATTTTGCCTCATCTTGCAGCTGTTCGATTGATTTTTCTTGGGTCTTTGATGATTTTATGAGATCCTTCCTTTCACGCTCATAGGCTGCCATGCTGTCTTCAAAGTCTGAAATTCTATCTTCGGTTTCATTTAAGCAGTTTTGCAAGCTTTCAATGGAAGTTTTGAAATCCTGGCAATCTTTTTGGACCTGTTTCATTCTTGGTAATTCATTCTTAAATTGCTCTTGTAACGTTTTCATTTGTTTCCTACTTTCTTCTAATCTTTTATCTATTTCTTCTCTATGTGTACGGAACATTTCTTCCATTATAGTTTTCAGTTCATTTTTTGTCTGAGAGATTATTGCAGGTATGTGGCTTATTTCTGCTTTAAGCTCTTCTATGGCCTGTTGGAGTTGTTTCAGTGTTTCAGATGCAATCGTTTCAGAATTTGCAGGTATGTGGCTTCCTAGTTCCCCTGTATCCTCACATCCAGGACTTGTTCTGGCTGGGGTTGAGTTCTGAGACTGCGTTTTGTTCTTCTGTCCTCCCCTTTTTGGTATTCAGATTCAAAATATTGAGAAATAAATTTCCCAGGCAGTTCACCAGGGAAACGTCTGTTGCATAGGCTGCTCCAATGACTCCTTCTCTTCAGGAGAATGTCCCTTAAGCTTCTTGCTGACAGTTCCGCTCAATAGGCTGCTCATATGCTGCTTTGTGTGCCGAGCTACTCGCTACCCAGAGACCTGGCTGGGGCACATAAACAGCTCGCCTTCCCAGGGACCATGCTGGCAGGGGGTCGCTCAGGTGTTCCTCCCTGGGTGGAGCTCCTGCCCCACTCATAAAACCAGTCCATGCAGTCAGTAGTGCTTCTCGGATGTCCCTCACTGGGCGGAGCTTCTCCCCAACTCAGAAAACCGGTCAGGGCCCCCAATCAACTCACCCTGGGATCTTGCAGCAGGAGATCCCCAAATTGCTAATATGTCGTGCCTTGCCCGCGATGCGCCACTCCCTGGTGCTTCTCCGCCTCCTCGACGTTCTCGCAGGAGACACCGACCACAGCCACCACAGTGCCCGCTGTCCATCCAAGTATGGTGCTGGCTGAAGGGGCAGGGATCTGAGCAGGACCCAGAACCACTGCCTGGATTAGCTCAGTCTGCCTGAGGAGCACGGTCTCCTAGACCACCCTGCTCCACTGCTGCCAAAAATTCCTGGCCACAGCCACCTGCGAGCTGTTCGGGTCGGGAGATGGGAGGGTCCGTCCCACCCTGATCGGCCTCAGGGGTATGCGGACTCAGCCGAGCTGCCGCATGCCGTGCCAATCTCCTCGGGCGCCCAGCTCTCGGGGCCCGCCCACTCCTCGCCGCGCAAAATCCAGCTGACCCATTAATGCTCAGGCAGCACAGAGCAACACGTTCAGTTGGAATTTCACAGCCACGGACCCAGCACCCATGCACAAGATATTTGTCTCTGGGAGAATTTCCCTCTGCCGCTCACCTGCTCTCCATCTTCCTGGAAGTCCCAAACATTTCTTGAAAGATGTAAATGTTGATAAACAAGATAGAATTGAATTATAAAAAATACAAGTAAAGGCAGAAAAAGAGGGGAAATAAAGTAAATGGAATGAGTAGAAAATAGCAAGAAAGTTATAGTTTAATCTAATCATACAAATAAGCACCATCTTAAATGAGAATTTTATAAGCAAATGAAGAAACAGATATTGTCTAACTGGATTAAAGATTAAGACCCATCTGCAGGTTGTCCATAAAAAACTCCCAGTAGGTATAAAGTTATACATATGTTTAAATTAAAAGAATGGAAAAAGATAAAACGTGCAAACAGTAACCGAAAGAAAGATTAAGTAGCTGCTTTAATATCAAGTAGACTTTAGATCAAGAAGTATCACAGGAATAGGAGGCTATCATAATAAGGAGGGTGATTCTTTCAGGAGATGTAAAAATCTTGACAACATCTTCCTAGAATTGGAGTTTCAAAATATGTGGTGAAAACACAGAACTGAGAAGAGATATACACAAATCCATAATTATATTTGGAGGCTTACATTCTTCTTTCAGTAGTGCAAAAGCAAGCAAACACAAAATCAGTAAGAACATAAAAGAACTGAAAAGTTATCAATGATATTGACCTAATAGATGTATAGAATATTCATAGAAATCCCACAGAAAATACGATACACATGGAACATTTAAAAATAAAGCTTAGTAACTTTTAAAACTTTTAAAATATGTGAAAATAATGGAAATCATATTATTTTCAAACCAGAAGAGAATTAAACTAGGAGTCAATAAAAGAAAAATAACGACAATTTTCTGAGATATTTTGGAGAGAGTAAATAGAATTTCAAGCATTTCTTCTTTAATTGTCTGATAAAATGCTCCAGTAAAGTCATGTCATTTTTACTTAAAAGATTTTAAGTAAAAAATTAATTCTATTAATAAGTATAACTGCTTTTTCTTAATTGTGCTTTCTAGTTTGTATCCTTCCAGAATATGATTGATTTCATTTTAAGTTGTCATAATATTTTCTTTATATAATTTTAATGTCTGTAGACTCTGTAATTATGTCTCATTTTATTCAATAAAAATACATTTTTCTCGTTTTCTTGCTCATCTTGGATATGGATTTATAAATTTTATTAGTTTTTGTCAGAGAAACTCCTGTTGGTTTTATTTGCTTTCTGTATTGTTCTTCTGTATTAAATTTAACCTCTATCTATACTTAAATTTTTAATATTTTCTTCTTTATTTTGTATTAAATTTTCTCTTCTTTCAGAAATTTATAAGAATTTTGTCTTTCTTCTTCTTACAGTAGAAGTTTATGTGTACTAACCTAAAACTTACTTTTTAAAACTATGATCATTTCAATCTATATTTCCTACCAGTGTATTTCCTTAATATACTTTTGATGTGTTTTTGGACTGTTTTTGGTCAGTTCAAAAATATTCTAATATTTTTCTTGAGATTTCCTCTTTGACCTATATATTACTTTGATCTTTAAAAATTCCAAACAGCATTATGAAAGGTCTGACTTTAATTGTATGACAGTTGAGAAAATAATGGAGTGGTTAGTGGAGGCTGAGAGCAGTATGTCGTATCAGCCCAGGCAGACTGGGTAGGACACAGAGAGACACGATAATGAAACCACCGTCATCCCTGGGAGTTAGGGGTAGTCAGGGTGACACTGCATGTCCTAAGGGGTAGTCAGGGTGACACTGCATGTCCTAAAGCTGTGGTCTCTGAGGGGCATCAACTGAGGAGGCATACTGCAGGAAAAGTGACTTACTCAAATAGTCTGCCTGGGTCACAAAATAAATACACAAGCAGGTAAACACAAACTGGAGAAAACAAAATCAATATTTCAAATTGAACAACCAAATTTCTTACATTTCCAGATTTAAAAAAAAAAACCCAAACCTTACAAGATATGAAAGCACATAGGAAAAACCATGCTCAGACTGGAGGAATCCAGGCAATACAACCTGTCTTCAAAAAAGTGTGTCATATTCATCACACAAAGCCTTCAAAAAAAGTAAGGTGAATAAATTCAAAGAACAAATAGAAACAATGATTAAAGACTTATAGAAAAGCATGTGAATGGCCAATAAAATAGAACATATCAGCAAATAAGTAGAAACCATGAAAAGGAATCAAATAGAAATTTTAGAGTTGAACAGTGTTGTAACTGAAATGAAAAACTAGCAGGATTCAGTAGAAAATTTGATCTTGAAAAGGTGAGTGAATTTGAAGACAGGCTAATTGACATTAAGGAATATGAAGAATCAAATGAAATAATGGATAAAAAAGAATAGATGCTCAGAAAAATGTAAAACACCAATTAACACACCTACACTTGTGGAATGGGAATAGCAGCAAAAGAAAGAGAAACAGGAAGATTATTTCTTTAAACAGTGATTACAAATTTCAGAAATTCCAGAAAACATAAACTACACATCTAAGAAGGTTCATGAACTGATAGGAGGATGAACATAGAGATTTGAACCCAGAGCCATCACAATAAGAATACTGGGGGTGGGATTTGAAAGCAGTAAAAGAAAAATAAAACCCTATGCAAACCTAATATGTATACATTATCAACAAAGAAAAAGAGATTTCAGCTATGTAGGAGAGACGCACCAAAGAAAGACCAGATATAGGACTTATGAGACAGAGACCAGCCTAAATTAGTATTTTAAAAGTACCCAGAGTACTACAAGAAATAATATCTAAGGAAGTAAAAGAAAAATATGAGAAAGAATACAGAACAACCCAACAGGAACCAAGGAGTCTCTCTCCCTCTCCCTCTCCCTTTCCCTCTGTCTCCCTGTCTCTGTCTCTGTCTCTGTCTGTCTGTCTGTCTCTCTCTCTATATATATATGTATATATGTTACATTATATTACATTACAGTCACAACATATACACATAGTACATGCCTATCAACACATATATAATTGTTCTTTTGTGCAGTTGTTATTTTAAATCATACAGAAAAAAAGTATTTAACTTTTATATTAAAGAGTATTTAACTATCTTTTCAAAAATGTATTTAACTATCTTTTATATGATGTTTACTATACATAAAAGTATACACCATATGTACATATATATTATAGGATATAGTGTAGGAGCTCAACAGTATGTTTCAGGGGAAATTCTTTTTTTAAATAAAGAATCTACAACCTTGAAAATAGGTTTACTGAGACTATCTTGTATAAGCAACAGAAACAGGAAAAAGACAAGAAAAACATTCTCAGAAATCATGGTACATCATTGAATGTATGCACATATACTTAATGAGAATTTCTGAAAATAGAGAATGGAAAAATTAATATTTGAGGAAACAATGGCCCAACACTGCAATTCACTGAAAACCATTAATGTACACACCTAAGAAGCTCAAAAATTGGTATTAACTTCAACAGAGTCAGGTGCACCTATTTCATAATCAGACTCTCAAAATGGAAATCTCAAAAGAGTATTAGGGAAAAAAATTGTCACCTAGAAGTTGATCTCACTAATTTTAACAACGGATTTCTCACCAGAAATTATAGGGACCAGACACATCAGGAAAACCTATACAAAATGCTAAACAAGAAGAAATTCAGTTAAGAATTCTGTATCCAAAGTGTGGTGAGTAGGTGAGGCTTTGATGTTTATTACCTGAAAAAGACACACACACACACACACACGCGCACACACACGCACACACATACACACACACACACACACAGAAAGAAGAGAGAAGAAAGAAGGGAGGGAAGAAGAAAGGAAGGAAGGAAGACAAAAGGAAACTGAGAACATTCCTATTTAAATACAAACATAATTTGTCATTTAGCAATAGACTCATCCTTCATAAAATACACAAGAAGATATTTCAACCTAAAATAAAAAGGACCCTATATGTCAATTTAAATATATAAGAAGTAATGAAGAACGCTGATAAACATGTAGGAAAATGAAAAGATAGTTAAGTACATTTTTTCTGTATGATTTAAAATAACAACTGCATAAAGCGACAATTAGTCATGTGTTGGTAGGCGCATAATATGTATATTATTTTGTGACTGCAGTGTGTAATGTAATGAGTGCATGGGGGAGAAAACAAGGTGAGATGAAATGTATGGTGAGTAGTAAAACTTTAAAAGCTAATTACAGAAGAAGACATATTGCCATTAATCGCTCTTAAGACACTTAAAATAATTTTCCTTTGCTTGGAACATATTTACCTGTTGTTCTTGCCATCATGTTTTTATTGTAAAAATGGCACAAGGTTAGTAGAAAACAAGACAAAAAAAGATACAGCGCTGTATCCTGTCTTTTCGATAATATGAAATGCAATTGGATTCAACACGTATGAAAAGGCAAAGTTGTACTCAAATGATTAAAGATACATGATCTAACTACTATTTACCTGAGCCAATGTACCAAAAGACAATTTGAGCATAAAAGAATAGAAAAGTATACTTCATGCGAACAGTGAGCAAAGTTCACCTAGTATCAAAGAAAGTAAAAAATCATTTGTTAGAGACAAAGTAGACCTTTTCATAATGAATCAACCTATCAGAATATACAGCTATAATATTCATGTATACAACTAAAACATACCAAAAAAAAACATGAAAGAAAAACATATAGCACTATGAGGAGAAATATACTATTCAACACTAGCAGTCGGAGATACCAATTTCCTATCTTCACAAGTGAATACACATGTGATCTATATAATTCTCTCTAGGCCCTGCTTGAGCTTAATTCCAGGAGCTTTTGTATGTTTCATTTTATATCCATTAATCTCAGAGTATTTTCTAAATCCACTTCGAATTTCTTCATTGATAAACTTGATATTATCTATTTTCCATATATTTATATATTTCCCAAATTTCCAGTTCTTGTTGATTTTAGTCTCATCACAATGTGTTTTAACAAGATATACTTTGTGATATCTACACTTTTTAATACACAAAGTTTTTTTTAGCCCTGTGTATGACATATATAAGGCCCTGTGGTTTACCATGGAGACTAATCCATGTACACTTAGGTCAACAGTGAACTTGCCATCACTGGGCAGAACATATATATGTGTGTGTGTATATATATATATATATGTTAAGCCTGTTAGGTTTGAGTGTTGTTAAGGTACTTTTTATTTCTTTTTTTGTTTTGCTGAAGTAAACAAAGCTATAGATAGGTATAAGTTACAAAACTTCACCTAAGAAGAAATAGAAAATGTGAATACTTCTAACAGAGTTTTAACAAGATGTGGAATTAGTAAAATTTTAAAATCCCACATAGAAAAGCTTAAGACTTGATGATTTTTCTCATGATTTCTGCTTGCTTTAAATATGCTTTACTCCCAAATTCTTCAAAATCATCAAAAAAAATCAAAGAAGAGAAAATACCTCAGTTTATGATGCTGGTATTATTTTGATATCTAAATCAGACATGCTATCACAAGACAGAAAAGTATAAACAAATATCATTTATGAATAGAGAAGCAGGGCATAACACATATTAGCAAGCCATATCCATAATTTTGCAAAAGACTGAAGAATTCCCCAGACTGGAGGAAAGAAACTCAGGGGACGTCATGACTAAACATAAGTGGGAAGTCTGGACTATATGTTAGAACAGAAAAAGAACATGAGCTCGCAAACTGGCAAATGTGTGTGAAGTCACTAGTTAGGAGCATAGCATTAATAGCATAGTGCCAAAGTTAATATCATTTTGATAATGGTTCTATGTTATATAAGATCACTCTTAGGTGATTTTTGTAAGTGTGGATATATCAATGGTTTCAACTCTAATAAAAGTCAAAAATAAAAATGACCTTAACAATAACTGTTTCACTTCCAAGGCTGATTAATATATGTTCACCACATCATTAAATCATCCAGATCTTTTCCATCTTCCCTCTCAATCATCTTGAGATTTTGCAGCTCCATGGTTTCAAAAAGGTTCAAGTATCATAGTCTCATATCAAAATAGACTAAAATTAGAGTGCAGTGACTTTTATGCATTGAGAAGTTTTACCTATTCTTCCAGAGACCCAACAAGAGACACCACATATTTCGTCTGAGAATTTTATCCTTTGCCCATTTCTAAGCCAGTCTTGGGTAGGACAACAGTGTGCTACCAGGATTGGCTTAACCTGGTCAAGATTCACCCTCTGGGACTCAAGAGGGCCAGCATCCCATGGAGGACATGGATACACAGTGTTTAAATCATTTTGATGTTTTCCTAGCAGAAGGGAGAAGGAAAAGATTCATGAGTACGACTTCAGCTATCAGAGTGCTGTAATTTTGTTATTCTTTACTATAATTCTATCATGGCAACTTTTTCACATCACTGAGACAAAATACCTGACACACAAAGTTAAGGAAGGAAAGGTTTATTTAGCCTCCAGTTAGTCGAGGTTTCAATCCATACTCAGCTGGCTCCAAGGCAGGGTGGCATCTGGAAGAGGGCAACAATTCATGGTGTTGGAAAACAGCGAAATCAACAAGAGCAAAAAGCGGGAAAGCAAGCCTCTTTTTCTCCCTATCCACTCATACAATTTCCAGTGCCCTCCTCTTCCACAAGCTCAGGATGTTTAGGAAGTGAGGACTGTGGCCCCCTGCTAAGTCACTTAGTTAAATTTCCAAAGTTCTCAGGTTGACACCGTGAATAACATGCTTGATGGCAAAGGCATGTCCTGTACACCCCAGGATGTAGAACTGCTGAGTTACTTAGTTAAGTGCCAGATTTCTCAAGTTGACACAATGTATCAGCCATAACTGATGCATTCATCACAAGACATTTAAGGTATGGTGCAGATGCAGCTGCTGGGCTAGCATGCTCTTTGTAATGTTAAAAGAAGTATCATTCTGTTTCTAGCACACTGAGAATTTACACTGTTAATGAATGTATTACTCTGTCAAATTCCTTTCTATTTGTTTTTTTTCTCCCAGACTCCCCTTTGGTTGGCACAGAGTCCCGCGGTGGTGATGGTGGTGACCATACGGCATGCATACTGCAGCCTGCTGTTACTCACTCAAAGTTCGAAATGGTTCATCGTCACTGATGGATGAAAATTTTGGGCTTATTTATACACTTTATTAAGAATCTGTCTAAGGTTACATTTTCTTTACATATTCAGAATTTACCTTCCTCAGGCATAGTAGTATTTAGAGTTCAATATAGTATCAGATTTTAATCTGAAATCATTTTCCAATCATTTGGAAATATACACTTAAAAGACAGGGAATACTTTAATTACTTTAACAGTAATCATAAAAATGATTTTAAATCTTTGCATCATTGTTTATTTTATTTTATAAACTACCTGCTCACTAAATTTTTGAAGAATATTTTTTGGTATCATTGGGCCATAGAAACGTTAGTCGACCTTAATTCTTGATTCATTTTGGTTTTCATAGTTTAGGAAAAAATTAACTTATGTTTTTCCAGAAGATCATGCATTTCATCAAAGATATATAAAGCAGTTTAGAGGTATACAACATATTGTCCTAAAATTTATTCTCTGTAAGGATTTCTTATTTTCTATTCTTAATTTTGAGTACATTTTCTCTACACTTTCCAAAAGCTTTTCTATTTTATTAAATGTTTTAATGAAATAGCTTGTATATATTTGCTAATTCATTGACTATCAACTTTCTTTTTTAATATTTATTTCTTATTTTTTCTTAAGAGTTGCTTTGCTTTGCATGCTTAATTTCTGTCTTTGGTTATTTTCTTTACGTATTTTCATTATTTCTAATATAATGTTGATATTCAAGGATCTGAAAGTGTGTGAATAGACCTTTAGTCACCTGATATTACAAAAGGATTTTAAATCTCATTATAACTATTTCCTACACACTTTAACGTTAGATATATTAAAATTATTTTACTGATTTTTATTCATTATAAAATTTCAAGCAATACAGAACTATGTAACTGAAAATACGTAAATTCTGTCCTCTACCTTCCTTCTATCCACTCTACAGGGTTACCCAATGCTAAGTATCTCTTTATTCTTTCAAATATTTTTATTCACATAAATATGCATTGCATTTTGAAAAGGCTGTAAATGTCCTTTTTATGCTCATATGCTTGCTTGCATGTGCAAATATTTCTCCACAATGGATTCCAGGGAGTGGGTTTCCTGGGGTAAGGTGCATGTACATGTTTAATTTTGATAAGTATTCTCAAATTGCCTTCCACAAAAGGCTATATCAGTTCACACAATAGTATGTATCCATGCACATTTTCCTACATCCTGTCTGACTTTGATAAATAAAAACATTTTAATTTATAATTTGATCTCTGCATTACTTAGCAGATAAATTTTCATTTCTAAGAGTCTTGGCTTTTGTGGTATTAGTAGTGGTTCTTTAGCATTTTATTATTGTTTCAAAATTTTCTTGCAATGATTTAATGCATGGGATGTGATAGATAAAAATTTTAGTTTTGAAAATGTATTGAGCTTTTATCTAGATCTGGAATAGGTAAAATATTCCATGACAAAGTGCTTCAAGAGTGAAGCATTTTTGCTATAGAGTGTAGATGATAATGTATATTTGACCCTAACATTATTATTGCATTTTTTGAATTACCTATATCTATGTTTCATACATTTCAAATTTCACTTAAAATTTAAAAATTGTTTTAAAATGGTTATTATTAGATAAATCTCTTAGAGTGTTTATAATGATCTTCATTTAGTTTAAATCCATGTATATCTCTGAAACTAAATTATAGAAACCTTGTCTGGTTAGGAAATATGCCAACATACAACTAAAACATGGTTCATGTAGTATACATTTATAAGCATGTAAGTCCAGGCTTTGGCTTCCTTCCTTCAAGCCATATTTAGAGGTGCCATAATACCTAACCAAAAAAAGTAAAGACCTGGCAGAGAGAAAGTTAATGAGTCTGACGTGTGGGAAACACCTTCCAACAGGAAAGCCCCAATGTGTGACTTTGCAGGCTGACCTTGGGAGAATTTGTCAGGAGTCCTTTTTTCTAATGCTTGTACCTTTGCTCCACCGGAGGGCCAGGGAACAACACCAAGCAGTGTTAGAATGGTCCAAATCATTTCTTTTACTCCCTAAACCAACCAGGCCATGACCTTGGAGGATGTCTACTATATTAACATAGATTTGGTGTCAGAGAATATTTAACCCTCTGGGTATTAAAGAGGAAAGATTATAAAGGGAGAGGCTCCTTGGTCTGAAGGATTCCAGTCTCCCAACTCAATCGAATGAGTACCACATGTTTTCAACAAGCTTGCTAAAGGAGACCTAGCTAGTCAATATGAGCTGACCATGACTGAAATTTCACTCACCAGGAAATCTAGGCCATTGAAGATTTACAGGAATACAAAAATGAAATAACAAACTGAAAATATTTACGAAAAGAGACAGAACTAATGTAAGAAAAAAATCTAAAATTTTAAATATTCATAGATGGAAGAAGATAGTAGATATTCGACATAGGAAATCCCTGGCTCTGGTGGAGAACTGATTGGAAATATTTGGTATAAGAAAGAAAATCTGTTAAAAGTATCTCAATGAGCAGAGAAAGGAAAACTTCACTGAGCACAAACCTAGGTCAAAGTGTATTTCCAGAGTGCATCAGAGAAGGCCAAAGGAGAAGCAAAAGGAAAAAAAAAAAAAAAGCCTAGAAGACAAACGACATTCAAAATCTACGCAATGACAATCTCAGAAGAAAAAAAAAAAAGGAAACAGGAGAAAGCATTTGAGAATATAATGAGAATTTTGCAAATAATAAATAATAGTTTGGATTAATGGGGCTCATATAATACCATATAGGGAACAGAAGAGCTGTAGGTGCACTTTAGTGGAATTTAAGGGTATCATAGACAAAGACAAACTACAGAAATTTATTACATATGTTAACAGCAACACTGGCTTGAGAAGACAATGGAATTTTACTTTTCGACTGCTAAAGAAATTAAATTTACACAAAAAAACCCTCACAGACAGCTGAATTCACATTTAATTCAGAAAGCAATTAAAGATATTCTCAGGCTTAGAGCGTCTCAAAGAGTACCATCATATGACCCACTATGAGAGAATTTTTAGAAATCGTTTACAAGAAGAAAAATAAATGTGTGAGGAGTAAAAAGATAAGGAGAAAAGGCAAAGAGATGAATTTATTAAAGTTTATATTTGCTCAAATAAGCAAAGATTCACAAAAATTTACTTCAGATAGACTTGTCTGGTATTAAAATTCTAGAAAATAATTTGATGAAGGGCTGAGGCAATATTCTGAGCACGAACAAAAGAAGAGAGGATACTGAGAGACGATCTTGATCACCCAGATTATTATACAGACAGAAATGAGATACAGTATTGCTAGCTAATACATAAGCATGTATTTGCATCTCACTAAATCAGGGGCAGCTGCCAGGGGAAAAATAAATAGATATGTAAGTTAAAAGCAAGTAGAGGGGATCCGGGGAAGATGGCGACCGGGTGAGCAGCAAGGGAGCGAACCTCCTTAATAAACACCACCAGCTCGAGACAGACTTGGTGAGCGTGAATGCCGGAACCTCGGCTGGGAAGTTTAAACTGGGCGTATTTCTCTGAGATGCCGGGGGAGATGTGGTAGGGCGGACCAGGCTGCCGGGACGAGACGTGGGAAAGTCCC
>PVLD010009643.1:0-55435 GCA_004027595.1 Dinomys branickii
GACTAAATTTACATGTCTGTATATGGGTCCATACATCTACAATTCGAAGATATCAATGGATAAAGCAACAACTACTGTTGAGACCATATCACCTTGTCTATAGATTAGTTGTGATTGTACTATTTTCTATGATAATGGGTATCTGTTTGTCAATATGTTTTTGTACTTTTATGTTTCTAAAATAAAAAAATAAATAAAATAAAAAAAAAAAAAGAAAATAGATAAACTGCAAAGGATCTGGTGTGAAAGAAAAAAAATGAAAAGCTGAATTTGCTGCAAAAACCAATATCTGGGTTTTTCCAGAAAGCATAGTACCGAAAGGCCGGCTATGGTTCTGATTGCAGACATGAGAGGCAGAGAGAGCTAAACTGCCTGCGTGGATCAAGAAGATATCATTTTCACCAGCCTGTGACCTTGTTTCCTAGAATTTTTAAGACCAGAACTTAAAGGTAGACATAAAAAGTTATTAGGCACTTTTATGTGCCAGATGCACATTGTCTTATACACTCTCACCAAACTTACAAGTAATTTTATTATCTCTTTTTTTAAGATTAGCAAGCGTGTGTTTTAAAGATAAACAATCAAGTTCACCCAGCCAGAGAGTAGCAGCAATCAAGGGGTAGACTGAGACGGTCTTGCTCCAGAACGCAAGCTTTTAAACCTCTGTGCTATTGCACAGGACCTTGCTGGGGCTTGAGACTGTGTGCAAAGATGAATTGCACAGAAGTAGGTCAAAGGAGAGCTGTACACAGGGAAGGCCCACCACACTGTGGACCTCTGGAGCACCACACAAATGCTCCAGCCCCTGCTCTTATACATCTCAAAGGTTACGATTTGATCTCACCCACACAACAGGTTAGATACCCAGCCGGCCCCAGAGCCACGTGTGTTACATCCACCCACTTGGGTTGTGTCCATATGAATGATAGAATCGATTCATCAGTGCAAAGTGCAATGGCTAATTCTACTTTTAAGTGAACAAAAACAAAACCCTCTTTATTTTCTTTTGCCAAGCTACATTTAATCACGTTGTACTGATGGCAGTAATTTCAAAGCTAACGACGTTTAAGTCATGTAATATCTAAACGACATCTAAGACACCAGTTGTGTTAGTTTTCTGTCACTATAAGGAAGTGCCCGAGATAGTTAATCTAGAAAAAGTTATAGCTAGGCTCATTGTTTAAAGGTTGCGGTACAGAACAGGGGGACGTTGCTCTGAGCCTTTGGTGGCTGAGCCACTTGGCAGTGCAGAGAGAGTGTAATGAGGCAAACTGCTCATGTGAATCCAAGAAGTAAAAGAGATGAGGAGGAGACCAGTGTCCCACAGTTCCCTTCAAGGGCACAGTTTCAACAACCTAAAGATTTCCCACAGGTGTCAGTAGGGGAGTGGGTTGCACACTGAGACTGTAAAGTTAAGTGACATAAACCAGACACACAAGCCTAAATGTCGCAGTTTCTCTTAGGTGAGAGCCCGAAGTGTAAATAAAGAGCAAGATAAGAGCAGAGAACGGGAAAGAGGGAGACAGGACTTTGCAGCTGAGAAGGGAACTCACAGATAGAGGAGGAGAGGGCGGAACAGAGAAGTAGACAGAATTAAGCTGTGCTGTGCACAGGAACCAACTTCCCACAATGAATGTGATCATTATATACTGCAAACATTTACTGACTTTTTAAAAAAGAATAAATGAAGGGAGTAAAGAGTGGCAGCAGGAAGACTCAGCTGCCACCAGCGTCAAACTATATGACTATGTCAAAGCTTTCTACCTCCCTGGCCATAGATTCTGCCCCTGCAGAATGGAAAGGGCATGCCATTTGTCATAAACCAGCATGGTCAGCTGCTGCACATCTGCGATGTCTGAGCATCCTAGGAAAATGACACCGTGCATTACCTGCCTCATGACTGCACGAGTGGACAGGGCGTGGGGACCCAGGGACAGCTCTGAGCAAGGAGCCATCTCAGCCTCAGAGGATCGCACACGGTTGGGGATTGCTTAGTTTCCATCAGGCAGGACCATTTAAACAGAAACAAGTTCTCAAAGGAGGAGTTTCCCTGAAGCTCCATGGAGCTTAGACAACAATCTAATTCCAATTTGAAGATTAGAAACTGACATTTGAACTCTCATACAGCTCAATACATGAACTGCTGCTTTGAGATTGCTCCTGACATTTAATATCTTTGGACCAAAAAAGGGTGTCTCATGTTGGGATTTCATCATTGCCTATCCCCAGCAGCCGATTCTAGTCATTAAAGAAGACATGAGACTATATTAGAAGACCTTAGGAAAAAAAAGAACAGATTCTCAGTCTACAATAAGCCAAGACCTCAAGTCATCTTCTACATTTAGACATCTGGGAAAGGAAGCAATTGCTCCCAACATTCCTCTCCACTGAACATTATCCCTTAATTAACAAAATGCTTGGGGACATTTTTCTGTCGGGGGAATTTCAGAATTTTTCTAACACCACTTTGTAATGAAACAGATTACCAAGATGATCTAATTATACTGGCACATCAGTGTAGGAGCTCAGGAAGATATTTATTGCTATAGGATAAAGTTCCAGTGAAAAATAACAAATTAAACTGCACCATACCTATGAGAAGTCAGCGGGGCATTATACACACGAGAAGTTTTTCATTAAAAACACAGTCTTGTGAGGATGTGGAAGATGCTGTGGATCCAAGAAGCCACACCTGAGGCAATGCATGAGCAGACGTGGAGATAATGCGGACAAGCAGCATCCGGGCAGAACGGAGCCCATCCAGCCTGAAACTAGGAAAACTCCTACACGTGCTGTGCTCTGGGCGTCCCCTGAGAGTGAGGCCAGCACCCCACAGGGGGAGCATAATTAATGCACAATGCCAGGCATCCACCACAGTCCTCACAGCTGAATTCAGAGGCATTCCACGGGTTCGCCTCCTCTGCTGTATCATCCACGCTGTGGAACATGCACAGTTCTCCTTTCACATGGGAATATAACTGTCTGGTAGAGACGGCTCGGCCCATGCTGGCCCACCCCACTGGAACAGAAGCAAGGCATCAATATGCAGACTCTACAGAGAAGCAGAGGATGTGCTGATGTGCTGCAAATTGAAAGACTATGAAATAAAGGAGAAACTATATTGTCACCGCACCTGTACGAGTGGCAATACACAAGGGATAACCAAGATATATGGCAAACACTTAAAGCGTTTAAAAATTTTAATACAATAAAAGACAAATTGCCGC
Source organism: Dinomys branickii (assembly GCA_004027595.1). Lineage (NCBI taxonomy): Eukaryota > Metazoa > Chordata > Mammalia > Rodentia > Dinomyidae > Dinomys > Dinomys branickii. Next base: position 3,228 of record PVLD010009643.1, read on the forward strand.
TAGTCCTCTTCAAGGTCCTCCACCTCGCTTCAGACACACTTATCCCACCATTCTGGCCAGTTTCTGAAGCAGCTCTGGAGTGCTCTTTCCTCAGTGTTTTTATGAGCTGTGACCAAGAACACAGTGAAGGCGGCTGCTGAGTGCCCTCCAGCAGGAAGCAGGCTCATAGAAACCTGGCCCTGTGTCTCTGTCCTCCTTACTTGCCTGATACTGAACTGTGCAGCTTCTGGCTCTTCCCCAAAGTCAAAATGACCATGAAAGGGAAAGCCTCCGAACTGGGGAGGCTGAGACAGCGGCAGGAACTCGGCTAAAGGCCCTCACATAAAAGGACTCAGAGCTGCTCCAGAGAGCGGTGAGGACAGCAGAACACAAGAGTTAAAAGTGAAGGGGACTGTGGTAAGGAGCGTTCAGGGCAACGCATCTTTACTGTGATCGATTTTTTAAAATCAAGACGTTCACTGTATTTTTTATCACACCTCATCAGTCGTTATACATGCAACTAAATGACTAACATACACATACACAGATGCACAGTTAGGTGGAACTTTCTCCAAATCGGGAACTGTTACGAATTAAAAGACAGCTTTCACTTAAAATTACAAGGTTCTTTTCATTACTTTTCTAACTCCATATTAGTGTCGTTAAACTGTCACTTAACTTAAAACAGGAGAAAAACCAATTGCCAAGTGGCTCCTGCATGGTGTGTTTATGATTTAAATGACTCTGTGACCCGTGTGAGTGAGAAGCTTTACAAGCAATAAACGGTTTCTGTATCTTTTTCATATTGGTGAGCACTGGCTTAAGATGTAGCAGAGTAATTTGCGTGTAAATTCCTAAGTGCTAGCCCCATCGTACTCAACACTTTGATGGTGCAATACCAGTTAATAGTTATTGCCCACATAATTCTGTAAGAGCGGTCATTTAAGAAAGGAGGAAATGAAAGATGCAAAATAAAAACAAAAATCTATCCGAGAAGCAAACATTAAAATGCATTAAGCCTCAGAAAAGTTAGTCTGAAATACGCAGAGAAGGGCTTGTGTCTTAGAGTTTGGGTGCTCCTCATTTAATTGGAATCTACTATATGATCAATCACAGTGAAAGATTTGGAAAACACAGGGAGGAATAAGGAATCAAAGCTGCTTGTGATTCTGCATCCAGGTGTGAGAGCTCCTGGCCTGTGGGTGCACAACTGTCCTTGCAGTCATTCCCTGCATCCTGCTGTGCTGACACCGGCCTTCGGTCTAATTCGGAGCTGTCACACTAGACCTTCTGCAATCCTGGGAGCGCTCTGGGTCTCCTGGGAAGGCTCTGGGTGAAGCTAGTGAGCTCTCAAACTGTTTCTGGCATTGCTGAGAAACTGAATTTATCATCATAGTCTTTTTAAACTTTTTTAAATACCAGAAGAGTCTACTGGCTACTGTCTTGAACAGGCATAGATCTACTTTTTGCTGCTTTACTGTGATCTTTCTGTTCCAATTTTTTTAAAGTGATTTTGTCTTTGTATTTAGAATTTTCCTTTTTTCCACACAGTGCCTATGAATAAACATCGTATTTATTAGAGTGTAATGTTCCCTCCATCCAAGGGATCATTTGCTTTACTAGTACTGGAAAAATTCCAGCTGTTATTTCTTCAAATAATGTCACTCCCACTGTCCCCTCCTCTTGTTCAGAAACCTAATCAGATGCAGGTTGGAGCTTCTCTCTCCATCCGCTGTTTCATACCCCTTCACTTTCATAGTTTGTCATAAGCAGTATCTTATTTATTTTTAACACAATCATTATTTTTTCATTTTAATGACCTTCTTTTTCAATCATAACAAGTATGTTTTCTTTAAACTTGCCCTCCCTCCTTTCCTTCCTTCCTTCCTTCCTTCCTCCCTCCCTCCCTCCTTCTCTCCCTCCTTCCATCCCTTCCTTCCTTTTGTTCTTTTCTCTTCTTTCTTTATTCAGTATTGGATCTTCACTATATTAACAGTCCTTTTAAGTTTTCTTCTGAGAAAGCATCTCATTAGATCCATGAACTGCCCAGGTTGAGCTGGAACTTATGATCCTCCTGCCTGAACCCCCCAGTGTGCTGGGATCACAGGTGTCCACCAGCACACCAGGCCCAAATCTGCTGCCTTTCATAATGATGTAGTGTTTTACACATCCTCTGTCATGTCTCTATGAGGTGTGATGACAAATACAGTGAATTCTGCTGAGTACCATCCAACAGAAAGGAAGGGAAAGGCAGGCTTGTAAAACCCTTACAGTGTATCTTCACCCAGCTTATTCAGTAGCTCTTTCCTAAAGCCAAATGGCCATGAAAGGAAAATAGTTTGAGTCAGCTTGGGTTATCAAGGCAGCTGCAACAGGGCAGCTAAAGACACACAGGAAAGAGGACTCCAGAACTGCTTCTGAAAGTGGCAAGAGCACTGGGATGAGTACAGAAGGAGGGGGAATATTTTCAGGGGGATTCGTGGCAACATGCTTCTTACTGTAATATATCCCTTTTTTTATTTTTCTATTTTTTATTTTTAAAGTATAAAGAAAAAGAACAATAAGGAAAACATTAACAAAGAGACACAACGTAGCACAAGAACAGTACAATCAAGATTGAATTATAGACAAAGCAACAGGGAATTAACAGTGGTTGTTGTATTATAACTTCAAAGTGTTGATAACTTCAAAGTGTTTGCTCAGGAAAGCACATATAGACATAGAATCCTGATCAAACAACCAATCATCAACTATTCCTTACCATAAAGCGACATAAAACAATAGTGGGACAACGTTAGCCATCGTGCACATACAAACATATATACATACATACATATTTGTCCCTTTCTTCCTTTTCTCCTTTCCCTCATCCCATTTGTTCTTTACTTTTGAGCAGATTCCCTTCATACTTCCTAATTTATATTCCCACTTTCAGGTTCTTATACTAGTGATACAATACGTTGCTTGCATATGTACCTCTGATTTATTTCACTTATGAGTATGGTCTCTAATTGTGACCATTTGCTTATAAAATCCTCAAATTTGTCTTTCTTTATAGCTGAGTAATATTCCATTATATAAAAATGCCACAGTTTTTTTATCCAGTCCTCTGTGGATGAACGTTTGGGTTGCTTCCATGATTTAGCTATTATAAATTGCACTGCTATAAACATGGGTGCACATATATCGCGGTGATATGATGTTTTCAGAACTTCTGGGAAAATACCCAGAGGAAGAATAGCTGGTTTGAATGGTACCTGTAGACCTAGTTTGCTGAGGAATCTCCAAACTGCTCTCCACAGTGGTTTCACCAGTCTGCAATCCCACCAGCAGTGCAGAAGAGTTCCTATTTCTCCACAGCCTCTCCAGCATTTGTTATTGGATGATTTCTTAATACTGGTCAATCTTACTGGGGTGAGATGAAATATCAATGTTGTTTTTATTTGCATTTCTCGAATGACTAAAGATGTAGAACAATTTCTTATATATATATTTGCCATTTGTATTTCTTTATCTTAGAAATGTGTATTCATCTCAGATGCACATTTGTGGATTGGGTCTTTGAATTTAGACAGGTTCATGTTTTTTAATTCTTTGTATGTTCTATATAAAAGACCTTCGTCCAAGAGACAGCCATTTAGGAATTTTTCTCAATTGGTGGGTTTTCTTTTTACTTTGCTGGTCATTTCTTTAGATGTGCAAAAACTTTTCAGTAAGATGAGGTCCCAGTTACTGATTCTTTGAAGTGTTTCCCTTGCAGTTTGGTTTTTGTTCATGAACTCTCTGCCTACTCCTATGTCTTCAAGATTTTTACCTACTTTCTCTTCCAGTAGATTTAGAGTTTCTGTATTAATATGCAGATCTGTGATCCATTTTGACTTGAGTTTGGTGCATGTGATAGACTTGAGTCTATTTTTAGTCTTTGGCAAGAGGTAAGCCAATTTTTCCAGCACCATTTATTAAACAGGCTATCTTTTTTCCAGTGAGCTTGTTTGGGCCCTTTGTCAAATATTAGGTAGCTGAGTGTTTTTGTTGTTGTGGCTGCATCTTCCACTCTGTTCCATTGATCCTCAGGTCTGTTTTTTTAGCCAGTACCGGGTTGATTTTATTACAGTAGCTTTGTAGTATAATTTCAGGTCAGGGATTGTTATTCCACTTGATGTGTCCTTGTTGCCCAGGATTGCTTTTGCTATTCTGGGTCTCTTCTAGTTCTAGATGAATTTAAGGCATGTTTTCTCTAGATCTGTGATGTATGCTAAAGGTAGTTTAATGGGAATTGCATTGAAGCTGTACAACAATTTTGTTAGTATGGCCATTTTCACAATGTTGGTTCTTGCTAACCATGAGCAGGGTATGTTTTTCCATTTATTGAAATCCTCATTGAACTCTCTTTTCAGAGTACTGTAGTTTTCATTGAATAAATCTTTTACATCCTTTGTTAGGTTGATTCCTAAATATTTCAATTTCTTGGATGCTATTGTGAAATGTATTGTTTCCTTAATTCCTCTCTCAGTCTGTTTGTTGCTCATGTATAGGAATGCTATTGATTTTTGGGTGTTGACTTTGTATCCAGCTATTCTGCTGAATTTGTGAATTAATTGAAGGAGTCTTCTTGTGGAGTTTTTTGGGGTCTTCCATGTAAAGAATCATGTCATCTGAAAATAGTGGTAGTTTTACTTCTTCCTTTCCTATCGTTATTCCTTTTATTTCTCTATCTTGTCTAATTGCTCTGGCTAATGCTTCCAGAACTATGTTGAATAGGAGTGGTGACAGTGAACATTCTTGTCTTGTTCCTGACTTTAAAGTGAAAGCTTTCAGTTTTTGTCCATTTAGTATGATGTTGGCTGTTGGTTTGTCATACATGGTTTTGATCAGATTGAGGTAAAGGCCACCTATTCCTATTTTTTCTAGGAGTTTTAACATGAATGCATGCTGGACTTTATCGAAAGCTTTTTATGCATCTATTGAGATGATTATGTGATTTTAGTCTTTGATTCTATTGATGTGATGTATTACATTAATTGATTTGCAAATATTGAACTGTCCCTGAATTCCTGGAATGAATCTAACTTGGTCATGGTGTACAATTTTCCTTATGATTTGCTGCATTCTATTTGCTAGTATTTTATTGAGTATCTTTGTATCTATGTTCATTAGGGAGATTGGCCTATAGTTCTCTTTCTTATTTGGGTCCTTCTCTGGTTTTGGTATCAATATAATACTTGCCTCCAGAAATGAGTTAGGGAGAATTGCTTTCTTTTCAATTTCATTGAAGAGTTTGAGGAGTGTTGGCATTGAATCTTCACTGAATATTTTATAGAATTCTGCTGTGAATCCATCAGGGCCTGGGCTTTTCTTTGTTGGTAAGGTTTTAATGACATTCTCAATCTCATTAATTGATATTGGGTTGTTCAAGATTTTTGTTTCTCTTCTATGGCCTGATGGAGCTTTTTCTTTACTTCAGCTGTGATCATTTCAGAAATTGCAGGTATGTGGCTTCCTACTTCTCCTATATCATTGTTTCCTTGGGACTTGTTCTGGGTGCGGTTGAGTTCTGAGACTGCGTTTTGCTCTTCTGTCTTGTCATTCTGCATGTCAGATGAAAAGTGTTGAGCTACAAATTACCCAGGCAGCTCACCTGGCAAAGGTCCGCTGCAAAGGCTGCTCCAATGGCTCCCTCTCTGCGGGAAAATGCCCCTCAAGCTTTCTGCCAAGAGTTCCACTCAGAAGGCTGCTCAGATGCTGCTTTTTGTACCAAGCTCCTCCCTGTCCCAAAGTATCAGGGCGGAGCACGCACGCACGCCTCACCTGCCCAGAGTTCCACACAGGAGAGCCGCTCAGATGCTGCTTCGCTTACTGATCTCCTCCCTGTCCGAAAGTTGTAATGTATTTCTTGTAATTGAAACATTTACTGTTTCCTTTAATCACACTGCACACAGTCCTATTCCATTATATGCTCTGTTACAGACTCCCCTTGAGTTGTATCCCTTCATTTACATCCACAGAGGACAGGTGTCGCACGGGATCTGCAATGTTCAGTAACAGAATTTTCAGGAGCTTTTCCCTTCAGTAAGGATGCAACCCTTCAAGGACTCCATCTTTCTATACAGTATGAGTTCTGTGTTTCCCTTCTGCAGGCTCAGCCAACCTGAGAGAGGAGACCTCAGAACTCAACTCCTAGAAAGCAAAACCACACCCGCTTGGCCCCCTGTCGGGCAGCCATAGCACACGCCCCAGCAATTGTGTGGTTTGCTGGCATCTTGCTCTTTCAGGTCATGTTGGCGAGCTTCCCTTTATTTAGGAGGCTTCAGAGAAACACTTATGTAACAGCTCTGGTTAATTTTTATCTAGCAACAGGCACATGTTCAGGTCAACCTAGTCTTTCATCTTAACTCATTAGATGTCATATTTAAAAATCCCATAACAAAACTTTGTAACCAAAGCAATCATTAAGAGTATGATAAGAGCCAATACTGTCCTATTTTTTGCTGTTATAAGATCAAAATTAATAGATTTTTCCTTAAAGCCATTACTCAAGCCTTTATTATTTTCCTGCCCATAAATTCCTACAAGGAAAATTACTAGTTAAAACACTTTATACTTCACATTACCAAACTGAACTCTGGTAAGATTATAATTATCTGTACTAGAAAGGAGCAGAGATAATAGCATTTATTTCACGTTACCTTCTTGAAATGGTACCCTACTTTTTAAATCATTATAATGATAAACTAAAATCTTTATCTGGGTTGCTTGGTCTGCAGTTTTATATTAATGATAACAATTATTTTTAAGTGTTTATTCACCATTTATTTTCATATTATATTAAACTCTTGTTCTTTCATCCATTTTATTAGTAGGATCTTTTCACTATCACTTTACAAACTATTTCATATAATTTTTCTATTGGGGCATTGTCTTATTTAATGCTTGTTATCATTTTTAAATTTATTATTTTGGCCTGTGGATAAATTTTAAGATTCACATTTAAATATACTCATAGTATTCATGGTGAATGTTATAGTCACTGAATGTTTACAAAGCATGACCTCATTTAATAAACATTATTTATATGTATTTGCATTATTTCTACTTTTCCTTGCATCACAGTATATGCTGGTCTCAGAAAACTGACAACGTGGTTTTCCTTTTCCCTTTGAACTGCTATGAAATTCATATGTCCTGTATTCTCCTATGTTTTTATCTAGTGCCTCTAGGTTTGGCCCATCAATTAAGTTGTTCAAACAAAAAGGCAGTATTTTATTACAGGATCAATATAGTGCCCAGGCATATACCAAGGCAATTCCATTGTTTTTCAAAACTAGCTGTGATTAAACTCATCTATTCACTTTTTTAAAATGAACTTCACAATTTCTGTGTCAAGCCTCCTCCTATCCTCTACAAGAGCAGTTAAAATGATATTAAACTACTAAACGTGGTGGATAAGAGTAATATAAACAAATTCAATCTTTCTATTCACTATCATGGCATATGTATCACTACATATTCAATCATGCTTATTACTCCAAAACAACATTATCTAGATTTTAACATAAGGCCGTAGGCCTATATAATGTCATGTATAGGTAGTTTAAAAATGTATGTACTATTGTGACTGTCTTTTCATTGTATCTCCTACCTAGTACTTCAAATGCACAAAAGACCTCTTGATTTGAGAATGTTTATTTTATTTATGCCGGGTCACCTCAGTTTAAATTATTCTGTAGTTGATTTGCTTCAGCATTTTTAATATATCATATGACAAAAATAATAGCTGCCATATAAATATTCATACTATTCTGAGCTGTCTCCTTTTATCAGGAACATAAATTCCAGACCAAATGAAAACAAAGCCATTGATTTTTTTTGTTGTTGCTTGTTTTAATGGATATTACTCTAGCACATCACAGATAAGTATGAAGAGCTTTGCTGAGGTCCTCTGTGCCTCACACCTGTGATGGATGACTTTCATCATATTCTCCACATATATTTTACTTCTTTAATGTCACTGTAACACTGTGTTAAGTGTTTCATTTAAGTCGTGCTTCCTTAACCCAGTTTTGAGGTTTGAATTTTTAAGGGAAGGTAATCATAATAACATCTGTAAGAGGAACATATGTCGCTCTGTCAGATGTTCATATCTGTCAATTTGTTTCAAAAGATATATTTTCATCTTTTGCTGCTGTTTTCCTATCAGATGTTTTCTCTCTCATAGAACTTGGCTTCTTCTAAACTTCTAATACTAGGGGCAGGCGGTTGGGAAAAACACACGATTTAGAAGTGAAATGTCTCCACCACTTTAGAGAACTTTGATATCTGGCGAGACATTAAACTTTTTAAAGCCATAGCTTCCTTGTTAGTGAAATCTGGGTAACATACGTCCATTTCTCAATCTGATTATAATTTCTAGATAAGATCCACAATGTCAAGCCCCTACCTTAATATTTAGGGGCCAAGAGTCACAGTAAATCGTGGCTGCTGTTACCAGTATTTATTTTATCCAAGAGTTACAAACCCCACTGATTTCAGGGACTGAGGGCTGACATAAACATTTGATGATGACGAGAACTGAGGCACCAGAAAGCAATGGCAACCCGGTAGGCCAAGGAGTGGACTGCAACAAGCAGCACCACAAATCCAAATGCTAGCCTATTTGATCGGTGCGCTGCTGAAATAAGCATCCATGTGGTTTCATCCATTCATGGCCACTGTCATCATACTGAGAGCTTATGTGATGTTCTAAACTACATTACTGTTGCCAGTTTTCAAATTAGTTATTATATACACATATATATCCACATATCTATGCATATGTGTATATGGACATATATGTCTGTGTGTGTGTATGTATGTGTATATATATAAATATATTGTCAGATTTGAGACTATGCATTGGTGGAAACTAACAAGTTAAACAAGGAAACAGAAAGCACGCTGTCTCAGATTATATAACCTCAGAGAAGAAGCAAACACACCTCAGAAGAATGAATGGCTGAGTCAATGTGTTTCAATTAGATAGCAATCAGTTATGTGTCTCATGGACAGGAAGGTACATTCCTACTCTCTACGTAGTTAAAAATTCCATTGTGCTTCTAATTACCTACCTAATTCCTTGAATACCAATGTGCAATTAACATTACAAATAATCAAGGTTAAAAATATAATTAATGCAAGTGTGATTTAGTTATAATTAAACTAATTACACAGATATATAGCATAAAAAGGGACTTGCAGACCATTATGTGAATGCAAATTTATTCTTCCTTTCAGGAGCAGTTATTTGAATTTCATTTTCCAATTATTTTAGAAATGATGGAACGGAATAATAAAAGAGAAAGTCTTTCATCGGTAAAATATAATGAAGCAGTTATTCTGTGTCCCTTTGTAAATTCTGACTCTTTTGTCCACATGTACTTGTAAATAGAGAAGTTAGAATAAAACAAAAATCAAATACTACCACAATCAACAAAAAAACCACATTTCTTACTTCTGTGACTGCAGGAAAAAATGAACCACACAACACCAGAGATTCAATGCCATCTACCATGATTCCCTTTCAGATGAAGTGTACCCACAACTAGTTTTACACCTATAAGTCTCAAATATTCACTCAGCAAGTAAATTATATTTGTTATTTTCAAATAGGTTTAGTTCTGAACATTTTCATCTATTGACACAAACCAAGGATCCCCAACCCTTGAGCCATGAAGGAGTCCCAGTGCCTGTCCTGACAGGAGCCAGTCTGCACAGCAGGAGACAAGTGTCAGGCTGGTGATCAAAGCTTCCCCTGCATTTCCAGCTACTCCCCATCACTCACGTTACTGCCTGAGTCCCACCTTTTGCCAGATCACTATGACATTAGATTCTCATAGGAACATGAGCCCTACTGAGAACTGTGTATGCAAAGGATTTATGGAGCTGAGGCAGTGATGTTAGCACCAGGGAGTGGCTACAAATACCAATTAGCATTAGTAGAGAGGTTTAACTATAGAGAGATCCTAATAAATTGATACTTGAAGGTGCATAACAAAACCCTACCAGTGAATGGTAAGTAGCTCTGCATTATGGTTAGATATATAATTATTTCATTATATTTGTAGTGTAACAATAACGGAAATAAAGTGTGCAATGAATTCATGGCACTTGAATCATCTCAAAACCTCTCCTTGTGGGCTGTGGAAAAATTGTCTCCCATGAAACCGGTCTCTGACACCAAAACTGTTGGAGGTTGCTGACAGGGACTACAAAAGTGTAAGCGCATTCCTTCCTGCAGAAAGCTGCAGTAAGTGGGAACCAGGAGCCCTGCACAACTGCAGGGTGGGATAATGGCACTAAAAGCAAAGTCAACTCCAGTTACCTAGGGGTGGGGTTAGAGCACAGCCCCATGTTTCACAAAAAAAGGTTGAGAAGGGATGCCTGGTGCTAGTAGGAAGTTGCTTATTGTCCAGGCTAGGGTTAGCAGTGACACAGACAGGACCAAGCTACCAGGGACGTGAAATAGGACATTCTCCATAGATCTGTGAGATGGGGACCCCAGAGGTCCAAAGAAGCCTGTGCTAGAGATCCAGGGAATGAAAAGTCAAAGACATGATGAAAATGCTAAGACAGACAGTGACAGCTCACGGAGGAAGAAGGGGAAGTGAGGATAATGAGCAAGAGAAAAACTCAGAAACTCTTTAGTAACATCAGATGGAAAAATCCCAGGCTACAAGAATACCCCACAGAAAACAGTTACACAAGTAAATAAATAAATAAATAAGCATCCTCCTCGTGAAGTTACTTTCATCTGGATAGATGGAATGATAAACTAGGATTTTACGAAACAAACTTCATAGTTAAATGGTACCTCGAAAATGCTCCAAATAAATGTCCATTAACTCATCATCAAGGAAGAGCAGAAAAAGTATCACAAAGAGGTTATACTTCCTCAATTCTAGTATCAACAAAGCAACGACAAAGTACTGATTTTGCAAAAAAAAAGTTACCACTTTTTATGCCATCTGATAAAATGATTCCTAAAATCAGATATAATAGCAAAGTCCCCACAATAGTCTAAGCAGTGGTAAAATTGAACCAGGAAGACTGCCCAGGAACTCACTCTGCAGGAGGAGTTAATGACACATCATCCCAAGATACACAAGGCACGAGTACCTTGATTACTTCAAGTTGAACTCACATGAACAATTGAATCTGTAGAACAGGCCATGTGGACTGCCTTGCTTTGCATGTAGCAAGCCACAAGAAGTCTTCCCTGTATTCAAGAAAGAAGGTGACCTTTAACACCAAGGACTAGAAGCCATGGCCCGCAATTGGCCTGAACAAGTAAGTCCATGTCTGTAACTCTTCTCCACTAGGCCATAAAACCCCCTGTGCCCCTAGAGACACCCTTAGAATGTACTACCCTAGGACAGAGACCCTCTGTCCCTTCATTATTCATAAAATTATCATTGTTTGTCTAAAGAATAGAGAATCATTTTCCTGGCTATCTCTTCAGAATTTACACCTTTCTGAAAAGCCTCATGTACATATAAGATTAATTGAACTTAAGTGCTTTTCTTGTATCAGTCTGCTTTGTGTTAATTTGGTTGTTACACTAAGCCAAAGAACTCCCCTAAGAACAGAGGGGAAGGGAAAGAGTCTCTGTCTCTCTGACACTGGGATGCAACCAGAAGCATGAGGAATTCAGGCCAAACACCCACATATGGGAGGAGTTGGTGCCTAATAGAGGAGCTGCTTCTAAATGGTGGATAAAGATGCTTTGTTTGGGGCTGGGGATAAAGCTCAGGGCACAATGCCTGCCAGGCAAGGGCAAGGTACCAAAAAAAAAAAAAGACGCTTTGTTTTGAAAATATTTTCAATGTCCTTTGGACAGAAAAGAATATTTATACTATACAACACACTATACAACATACTCAGATATAAACTCCAAACTCAATGAATAAAAAAAAACCATAAATCTTTGGAAAAGAAAATAAGGAGAACAGCTTTATGATCTCAGAAAGGGGAAAAATTCTTAAGTTTCAAAAAGTAAGTTGAGATGGGAACAAAATAAAATCAACATCATTGGAACTGGGAATCTCTGTATATACAAACCTTTAAAGCTAGGTTAAAATAAAAGGCTCCACTGGAAAATACATTTAAACCATTAAAACATGCAAAAGATTAGTTCTTTGAGAACACAGAACTCTTATATTAAGGAGAAACCAAAAAGCAGCATTGGTGACCAAGGGCCAAGGAACTAGACTGACAACTGGCATAAAGGAAACAGAAATGGGGGCCAAGTGCTCAAGTTCATGGATGATCAGTGAAGTGCAAAGAACAGTGAAATGTCACACCCATCAACACAAAAAATTACAGCTTCTAACCACAGTTACAGAGGAAGACTATAAAATTGCTTCTGGAATAATGGATATAAGTGAAACTCCCAAGGCAATTCTTATCATTTTAATCTGTAATGGAAATGTTCATATCTCTTACCACACAAATACTTACTTTTACACACACAAACACAGACCCGGATAACTGGTCAAATTAGAGGTGAGCAAACAGATACGTAGGCATATTTAAATTAGATCGGCAGGGAACATCCAAATATTGACACTGGGTTGTGGGATTAAGGGAAATTTTGTTTCCATCTGATGCCTGACACATCAAAAGTACACAATAAAAGTTTGCTGATTGTCATGGTTGATACATTGTGTCAACTTGGGGAGGCTAGAGGTTTGGCTGAGTGACTCAGCAGGAAGCCAGGGTGCTTACTTTGTACACATCCTGAGCATGTGGAAGAGGAGGGCAGGGAGATTGTGTGAGAGCTACATGCCCCCTGGGTGCGGGTAGCCTGTTTACAACATAAGGAAAAGAAAGAGGCTGCTTGCTGCCATTCCTCTCTTTTGCTGGTTGTTCTTGCTGTGCTCTGCTGCCATGAACAGTTTGCCCTCTGCCAGGTGCCACTCTGCCTCAGAACCAGCCAAGTATGGACTAAGACCCCCACGAACTGTAAGCTAAATAAACCTTTCCTTCCTTCATTTTGGGCGTTGGATATTCTGTCTAAGCAAGGAGAGAAAAGTAACCAAGACACTGATTCAAAGAATTACCTAACTGCTGAGTGATTATGATATTTCTGAACTGGTTTTTTTTTCAGCTACTGTGTTTGAACTCATACATAAAAATATAAATCTAGAGCAATATTCTCCAAGTCTCTCTAGGAACGATCCTCTTGTCCCTCGTAAACAGACTCTGAAATCAAATGAAGTCCTGAGAACTTGGCAGTTGGTCACGGTCTTTTACACAGCTTTCATCACACAACTTCAAAGACAGAGTTTGAGATGGGTACCGAGGTACAGTGAGCTTTGCTTTGGTAGAAGAATAAAAAAAGATCCATGCTTTGTCCACCATGTGGAAAACAGGGACAGTCAGGAAGGATGGCCAACACGTGGCTTGCGGAGGAGTCACCAGAAGATAGCTGCGAAGTTACAGGTGTAAGGGGCCCAGATACCGAATCGAGCTGCCTATGTGGCAAACTTGCAACAAGGATCAAGTAGCAAATCCAGGTATAGAGCTGGGAATCTCTTCAACAAAAAGAGAACTCACGGCAGGTGGAGCAGAGCAAGGAACACAGACAGATGCCCTAACAACCTGAAGACCACACTGGAAGGAATGCCTAGGCCCCGTCCCCAGGGGAACACTCGCAAGATTTAGAAGGAATCTGTGCTGTGGGACACAGCAGTGAAAGAGCTGGCTTAAGAGTGACATGCAGGAATAAGGCTCTCTCTGTGTGTATGTGTGTGTGTCTGCATGTGTTTGTGTGCTTGTGTGTGTTGCCTGCAGAGCCTGTACAGGTCTGCTAGGTGTGCAGAATATACATATGTGTAGAGCAAAGGGGGTAAACGTGTTCCCACTCCTGCAGACACTGCTGTCTGGGTGATGAATGTGTTCCCAGCCCACCATAGCCACGACTACGGGAAAGAGGGGGACCAGCAGCACGTGGAGTAAACCATACAGTCCTGTGCCTCCAGCATGGGTTGGACTGCCCCTCCCCCCCCGCCGCCGCCACTCTGTGACACAACCTCCCAACTGTGTGCCCCACTCATTCACACTGGGAAACTTTTCCCTACTGGGGAAGTGGCAATTTCAGGGGAAAATGATGCTCCAGGTTTTATTGCACAGGATTCCCCAAGCAGAATGACTATCTCATGAGGTAGCAAAATGTCTTACCCAGCAGGCGTCCTCACGACAGCATGGCCTGAACTTGGCGAGACGTCACCATTCAGCATTTTGAAGGTCGTGCTCTTCCCAGCTCCATTCACCCCCAGGAGCCCAAAGCACTGAGAGGAAATAAATGCAAAGAAATAACACATTCAATGGAGTGCGTGAAATGCAGGGGAAGCTGTGGTAGAACAGGACTTGCCCTGAGTCAACTCTGAATTAGTACCCTTGGTGTGTGATATTTTGCACTTTTTTAAAATCACGCTCTTGTACACAGCACTTTATGGATTTCAGGTACTTTCAAAATCACGCTGGCCCTTGTGCAGAATACAAACCCCAGCATTATGTCATAGACAAGTAAGTTTATGTACGAAAAACTCAGGAGAATGAGAAGCAGATGCCAGCCTTCTCAGATTTGGCAGACATAACAACCTGTGAGGCCCATGACTGCAGTGATACCATTATTACCTCCAGATTTCAGTTTTCTATATTTTAAAGCACTTTTTAAAATATCCCATCTTCCACTCGCCAACTGTACCTTCTGTCTATGGGGTGGAGGTAAATTTTAAATGTATTACAATAAAAAGCACACTGCCATTAATTCCTCTCAAAATACTGCCCCCCGCTTCTGACACACCCCCATCCTCCCTGCCATTTTCTGCAGCAGCTCTGGATGTCCTGCTTCCTGGAGGTCTTGACTTGCACTGTCCTGGCTACCTCAATGTCTTGAATTGATTCAAAACATTTCCCTCTCCTGGTCATTTTGACCTTTGGGGAAGAGCCACAAGTTGCATCATGCCAGATCCAGTTAATGAGGTGCGTGAGGGCAAGCTAAGGTTTTTGGGTGACAAAAATTGCTAGAAACATTTTAAATCAATTTAGGGTACCGAGGCAGCCATGAAAAGAAACTCAGGAAAGAGGACTCCAGAGCTGCTTCAGAAAGTGGCAAGGACAGTAGGATCAGTGCGTTCAAAGCAAGGAGGAGGATTTGAGAGGATTCATGGCAATGCAACCTTTACTTTAATGATCTTTTTTAATTTAAACAGTCATCCTATAGTTTTATGACACCTCACATTGGTGTACAGTTGGTATATTGTGTACATATCCAGCTGTGTACCTTCCTTTTCCATTATGAAGATTGCAAATTCACTCTAACTCAGAACCTTGGTGAATCCTGACAGTGAGAAGCCAACCTATGTCAGCTTATTTCTTGGGCCAGTCCTGCCCTACATACTACATGAAAAGCGCCCTCCGCAGGCCCATTCCAAGGTCAGTTTCTGCCTCTGGCTGCCAGGCGCACAGCACTTTCCCTCTGATTTGCCTTGGGGCTGTTTCTGCTGAGAGGAACTGGCTTTCTGGCTCTTGCACCTTGGAAAGTAACTGCTTTCTTGATTGTCTCCCCTCACCAGGTCACACCTACCTATCACACAACCCTATTATGCACCTCTAGATGCCAGCAAACCCCTGAACTGCCCTCTGCTTCGATGACTGTGTGTCTCCCAATTTCCCTGGATCTGTTCCACCCTGTGAACTGAGTCCATCTCATGCTGGGCCTGCCTCAGACACAAACAGCCAGCTGTGCACCCGAGGCACCCCATGGGCCACAGCCTCGGCTCTATCACAGCCCCCCACACACACCTGCCTCCGCCCCCTGCCCCCTCCAAGACATAAAGCCCTGACGGTGATACTGCTAGTGCACCTTTATTGGTGCCCTTCCTTAGAACAACGCTTACACGCGGGTCACATCACATCTGTTTACGATCCTTTGTTTCCTGTGCAATTACCTACTCCTGGAGGGATAGGGGCACACCGCAGTCATCTTTATATTTTCTGCAAGCTCTTGTGAAACTCTTCCCTTCTGGGCCATAAACCGTGCTGCTCATAAACTCATAGAGAAAGAGCCTGCTGTCCTTTGGATCGCGAATGTCCTGAAAGGCCCACGTGTTGAAGGGCTGGGGGGTGGAGCCTCAGGGGAGCATGTAGGTCATGGGACTGCGACCTTGAAGGAGACGCTGGGACCTCACCTGCCTCTTCCTCTCTTTTTAGCATGCAGCCATGAAGCAAATGGGTTTTCTCCTGCCCTGCACATCACCCACAGGTGCCACACGGACTCAGGGTGGAGGCCTGAGGGTCCTGGGAGGAAGCCACCAAAGCTGTAAACCAAGGAAACCTTTCCGCTCGGTAGGTTTGTTATCTCCGTTAATTTGTTCTGGAAATTTAAATCTCACCTAGACCCCGAATTTAAACAGCATCTCGGCTCACTCACGTATGCAAATCATGCTTTCGGAGCAGAACAGGTTATTTTCCCTCACTCCTTAGCTTAAGCTAAGGCAGAAGTAGTTGCAAAACCGGGTTTAATTGATTTTGATGCAAGGGTAAGACAATCGGTAAGACAGGGCTACAGAGCTCTTTAAGCAGAGGAAGTAATAACTGTGAAAACATATCATTAACATTTTTGTTGTATTTTGCCAGATATCATTGTCTCGAGCGGGAGGATGCTGCTGGGTTGCTTCAGGTCGGTCTCTTGGTTTCTCCTGACCTCAGGAAACTCCTGGCAGAAGCAGGTCCTGTCCGCTCACAGGCAGGGATGAGTGCCAGACAGATGACAGGATAACTCACTTTGGATTTCTCGGGAGGGTAGAACAATAAGCACACAAGGTGCTCTTTTATTTTTAACAGTTAATTAAAGGTAATCATTTCCAGAATTGATTTCCCTCTATGCATAAGTATAAATCAGGGACAATTTGTATGGCTTCTGTCAGTTCTGATTAAAGATTTCTACAAGAATTAATGCCATGCTGACGGGAAAATGTTTGCTATGGCTGCGGTGTGTGTGATTTAACTTTCCTCCATGGCAGTGTTTTACTGGATGGGCTTAACTAGACACACAAAGAATACTGAAGCCCAGTTCAGTGGTTTCCTTAATTAACTGAATTTGTCCAATGGTTGCACTCAATAAAAAGCCATCCCATGGCCAAAACTGTCTTAAAACTCTCCAATTTTATGAATTTTATACATTGTGCAACACAAAAGCTACATAACTCATTAGCAAAGGTTTCACCCTGGAAGAAGTCAACAGACCCTCTCCTCAGTTCCCCTTCTATGACTGTCGCAATTCCTGAAATTCAACGGCTGTGGTTTCAGATATGCTGAGCATACCACAAGCAGATCAACAATTACAGTGATACAGATTCACAACAGAGAACAGTAAAAAGGAAAAGCTTAATTACCTCTCCTCTTGGGATCCCCAAACTAATATCTTGCACAGCAGTGGTCTTCCTAAAAAAGCTTCTGTAGGTCTTACTCAGGTTGTGCAGCACCAGGATATCTCCATCGGTCCTTCCTTCCAACACCCTCCTTTGCTCTTTTTCAACGTCTGGGTCCACAGAACCCTTGCTGGTGCTTTGGATAGCAGCGTGACCCCTGGGGGTAGAGTCAGAGTTTGGTGACACCCGGAAAATGACTGGAGAAGCTTACAAGGGATGGAAAGCTGAGATGTGTGCAAACGGAAGCCAGGGCCTCGGGTCTAGTCAGTAGCAGCTTGAAGCAGGACACCTTTGCCCAGCCATCCTGATTACCGAGCACCAGCAAAAATAACCTCACTCCCTAATCTATAGGAAATACCCATGTCCCTTACAGATCCTGAAATAGATGGACAGTAAACTCTAGATAATGTCACAGCTTTACAAATAGTAAAGTCGTGCCATACCTTATGCTAAATGTAAACAAACCCAGCAATTATCACATTATTGGAAGATAGCAGCTTTTATAGGCACTTTTAGTAAACAGCCCCTTTAATAAAATAGATTACATATAAAAGTAACCACACAGTATATTTCTAGTACAAGTTGGATTTTATAAAAGAGTTGTATAACTGTCACTTTATACAACATCTTGCAAATATGCGGGGTCTGCCAGAAGAATACAAATTTTATTTTGAGTTCCAACTGGTTTGCTCTAAATCTGAACTGCTCATTTTTTGCTATTATTTTCAATCTGCAGCATTTTAACTTCCAAGTGCATTTCCATTTCCCCCATAAAGTGTAATATGGGAACACTTTAAGGACTAAATCATAATAGACCACTGAGTAATAATAAGCAAACAGGAGTGTCCTGACTTTTACAGAGTAATATTACTGTCATATTATCGTAGAGAGAAATGGAAGAAGGTATTAAGAACTTAATTTTGCAAATACTTGAAGGTCTTAAATTATTTCAAAACAAACTATATTTGAAGAACAAGCTACTGCCAGCCCACACTCATTGTAGCCCTATTTTCTCTGTTCTTTTTCTTTCCCTGATTTTTTCCGCTGGTATTAGGGATGGAACCCAAAGCCTTGATACTGAATTCCACCCTGAGCTGCATCCCAGCCCTTTTCCAGTTTTCATTTTGAGACAGTGTCTCACTAAGCTCCTGTGCTACCCAGGCCAGGCGTGAACTCTCCACCTTCCACCTCACCATCCTCCAGTGCTGAGATTACAGGACATACCGTGCCTGATTTGACGAAAACATCATTTGTTCTACACACACAGTAGATGATGAGAAAATACAGCTAATGGGAGTGTATATTATACAGCACCCTTTATATAGCACCTGAAAACATGCAGTGGAGGTAAAAAGATGAACAGCCACTCCTCAAAGACAGTTTCTGACTGGCAGATGACGGCAGTGGCCTCAGAGGTGTCCGAAGTGTTCTATTTACCAATCTGAGAGTGGTTTGCACGAGTGTGTTCAGTTTGCAAAAACCCATCAAAGTCCACTTTCCGGGCTGAATGTTCTATTTTCCTCCCCTAGGTCTCAACCCTTCAGCCTGTGGCGGGTTTTTCTCTAAGGTCTTTTCTCTCTCTAATGGATCATGCCACCTCTACACCCAGCCCCAAGATCTGCCCACAGCTGCCTACATCAGAGCTCCCATGCTCCTCTCCTGAGGGCCTCCTCCTGGGTCTGGTCCAGAGCTCCTGTCCCAGGAACAAGCAGGCGCCCAGGTGTGCACGCCTGTGTACATCCCCTCAAGCCATTCTGGTGGGTGGGAAACAAGTGCCCGCGGCTCAGGATTCTCTTACAATGCAAGAGCCTCATTCACCCCCCTATAGTCATCCAAGTGCACCTTCCAGCCTACAAGTGCAGTAACTGGTGCCTACAGGAAAGAGGACGGATTCATACAGCACACTAGACACTGTAGAACTTTCCAGGCACTCTGCATGTGGAATATCGGGGCCACTTGGCTACTCTGACTCATTCAGCATGCAGGATGAAGTGAGCAAAGCCCAGGTCCAGACTGGAGAACCAGCAAGAATTCCCCATGCGCACCCACCCAGCTGGTTTTGGGTAGAGCTGTGCTGATGGGAGACCTGAGTTCTCAGCAGGCAACAGAGCGCCAGCACCTGGCTACAGGGTGGAGCCAGAGCAGGTGTGGGGCGGGCCCCAGGGAAGTGAGCTCTGCACTCACAGCCAGCAGCAGGTGCTGGCCACAGAGTCCCAGCTTGGGTCCCAGAAGGCAGCCTCTCTCTGACCTCCACACAGAGGGCACAGTCTTCCCGTTCTCTTCCAAATTAACTATGAGCTGTGATCCAAAAATACAGCGGGTATTTAAATGATTTTTAGTGTATTACAGTAAAAACCACATTCCCAGGAATGCGCCCCCCCCCCCCCCCCGCGCGCCAAAACCTTCCTCCCTTGTTTTGAACACACTTATCCTATGGTACTTGTCACTTTCTGCAGCAGCCCTGAAGTCCTCCTTCCTTATGTTTTTAGTGGCACGGCCCCTGGCTGTCTTGCCGTCCTCAGCCAATTCAAAACCTTTCCCTTTCACAGTCATTGTGACTTCGGGGAAGATCCAGAATCACATGGTACCAGATCCCGTGAATGAGGTGGACGAGGACACAGTGTCACATTTTCAGGAGCCGCCTTTCTGTGGATGGTGCTTCACTGCGTCCTTCACCATTTTTTATCACCTCTCACAAACACACCCAGGAAAGAGGACTCCAGAGCTGCTACCGAAAATGACAAGAACCCACTGGATAAGTGTTGTTATGGTTTGTGTCTGGGGGCCCCCCAAAGCCTCATGCAGTCATGGGGTGGGCTTTTAGAGTTTGATTGATCCACGGTCCATTGCTGGGATTATGGGTGTGAGTGCTACACTTGCCCTGGGGGGAATAGTTTGCATATGTAAGGGAGGGACAGAGGCTGCTGGCTGCCCCTCCTCCCTTTTGTTCTTGTTGTTTTTGCTGCGCTCTGCTCCAGGAACATTTGCCCTCTGCCATGTGCCACTCTGCCTCGGAGCCAGCCAAGTATGAACCAAAACCTCCACAAACTGTGAGCTAAATAACCCTTTCCTTCCTTCATTTTGGGCGCCAGGTATTTTGTCCAAGTAATGAGAGAAAAGTAACCCAGACAAGTGTGTTCTCCGAGGTAGGGGCTGTTTGGGGGAGCTCAGAGCAATATGTCTTACTGTCATCATTTTTCCTGCCTAGGGTTTTTATAATTCCTTGTTTTTTATGTTTTTGTTAGTCCTTGCTTGTGCATGTAATGGTCACATTCATCAAGGGGACTTGGTACATGTACATAACACATCTTATAGTCACTGTGTGTGTTGATCACCCCTTTTATGAAAACTATGGTTTTCCTACAAGAATAGCCTGTGGACATGATTACCACATAAATATGACAGGTATGCCCCACTACAGAGAAAAGAGGCCAGGACACACTGAGAAGGACCAAAGCTGCCCAGAAGGCAGGGTGGGGATGGGGGCAGTGCTGGGAGTGCAGGCAGGGAGGTGTTCAAAGGCCAGTGTCTCCTCCATGGGAAGGAGGAAGGAGCATAGTTGCCAGCCAGAGGGGGCTTGTGAGAACCTCGTCAGCAATGACTAGTGATCTGGTAAGATCTAGATCTAAATAACAAACTGGGTGGGCCTCATGATCATTGCAAAGTCCTAAAGCACCAGTAAGCAGCTCGGGGCCTAAAGTAGATAAAATCTCAGAGCTCCATGACCATCCCACTGGCAAGACAGAATGACAAAACAGATTATTCACTGCAGCCATCGAAGACATTCCTCTAAAACATCGTTCATCTAATACTTACACTTTACACAGTAAAGGTAATATGCAAAGTGTTTTCTTTAAAGAAAACTCTTGCTCTAGAAAGAGGAAACAACCTGAAATCTGCCAGAAGACAATCTATAGTACAGGGTTTAAAAATTAAGGGACATCACAGAGCCAATTATGTTTGAAAGGTACTCAGAACTCTACTCCAAAGTCAGTCAGCTAGTGGAAATCTGCAAATTCCAGAGTGATTATGGCCAAATTCAGAAGAGCTTTGGGATTTGAATTCAAAATTGTTCTCTACTTAGCAGATTAAAGGGGTCATGTAAAGAAGTATGTCTTGTAAGAAAATGAAGGAAAACAAATTATACAAGGGGATCACCATAAAATATTAATAATATATCTTTATAATCTTTATAATAGGTTCTCCAGTGACAGGATCTTCATTTTTTCCGCATAAAGAATCCTTCCCTTAATCAGAAGTCAGAAGGAAATAGTATTTAGAAAGTGCAGGACAGGGGATTCAGGTCATGGTGGGGGAGATACATTCTGGTAAATTATGCACTAGAAAGTAGACCTCTCCCTTACCTATTTCAAACATTATCTGAGGCTATTTTAGACATCTTTGCAAAGCTACCTTCAGCCCCACTTTCAGGCTTGTGAGTGTGCATGTGGGACCACAGTACACATAAAGAGCATACCCCACCTCTCCTCCAGTGAGTCCCTTGGAGCCTGGGTTCACAGCTCCACCTAACAAAGAACACAGCAAGAGCACAGTGATAGACGGAACTGGATGTGCAAAGGGCATCATTTATCTGCACCAAATTTCCACAGCTTCCTGCTCCCCAGAGTGAATGACACTGAGCCATAGACATAAGTTGCTTATGGCATCAACCAAATTCACCTTAGATGCTACCACGTAGCAGGGAAACAAGCAATTTCAAAGTGGAAAATACACTGAGACAACTCGATAATTGGAAAGGTTATTTCACAGGTTAGCACTTTATCGTCTGAAATTCTCCTTCCTATTGGTGGTGACTTACACCAAGCAAAAATTAAACAAACAAAAAAGAAATGTAGACTCTTATTAGAACCATGTACAACTTCAATCAGATGCACTCCTTACCTCACAACCTCCAGGATGGATTACCCGCGCCCCCGCCTTTGTTGAAGGATGAGTCCCTTAGAACGTACCCTGACCAGCGAAGAATGTCTCCATGCAGCAGAACCCTCAGCAGGAGGAGAACCGTGCCTTGCAAGGCCAGTTCCACGAAGATCCAGCCCAGGAACTGCATCTCAAAGGGACTCACGTAGGAGTCAATGCCAAAGTTGTGGGTCAGGTCATACTTGATTTGATTATAGCAGAGTTCTATCAGCCCTTGACCAAGGCAGAATTGGGGGAAAATCGTGAAGACCCACTTAAGGATATCATAGATGTTCTGTAAATTCTGCAGTGAAAGAAGGAAAAAAATTAAGTTAAATCCATTCTCCTTTCAACAACACAGACCAGTGATTTCTCTCTCTCCCTGTTGGAGTTGTGTCTTAGGCCTTGCCCAGCCAGTTTTACTCAGGACTCTCTCAGGCAGCCACCCAGCAGAAGAACTAACTGAGATTGAAGAGCTGATGGCATTTTCCTTGCTAGGTTTTACTTCCTGGAATCCGTCACGCCTTATTCCTTTTCTCCCTTTTGGAATTGGAATGTCTATGCTATGGATGCCCCATCTTTCTCTTTTGCAAGCACATAACATGTTTTGGGTCTCACAGGCTCACAGCTGGGGACAAATTAACCTTAGGATGTGCCTTTGTGTGTCACCATGGCTGATTCAGATGGCATTCATAAGTGAGACTCTGGACTTCAGGGTTGATGGAGCAATAGGTTAAAAGTCTGGTGGCTGTTGAGATGGAGTGAATCAATTTTGCAGGTGAGAAAGACATGAGTCTTGTGGGCCCAGAGGCAAAATGAAATGGACAGAATATGCGTGTTCTCCTCAGATATATGTTTTAAAGCCATTGCCCCAGCGTGATGGTATTGGGAGAGGGGACTTCTGTGAGGTTGTTAGGTGTAGGTGGGGTCAAGACAGTGGAGCCCCCATCATGAAATTACTGCACTTACAAGAAGACACCCCAGCGTTCCCTGTGCCCCTACTGTAGGAGGACACAGTGATAGAGTAGTCATTTGCAAGATCCTAATGAAACTCAGGAAGACTCCTGTCTATCACCACCATGGTCTTGGACCCTTCCACCTACCACACTGTGAGAAATAAATATCTTTTTTTTTATGCCCCAACTCAGTAGCGGGTTTTTTTGCCTGTTTTGTTTTACCATCCTGAGCAAACTAAGACACATGAGCAGCACCAGTGCTCACAGGTGAGGTGATTGCTCCAAAAGCAGATCCTACCGGAAGCTGGGACCATGAGCCTTTAATTAACATGCATGCCTGATGAATTCTTAGCACACAATAACAGTAAATATATACAGTCACCATTCCTAAGCAGTGAACTGTGCAGTGTCACAAAACCAACAGTGAGTGGCAGGAAAGAACAAAGAGAATTCTAGAAAAAATAAAAACGTAAGATGAGCTATAGAGTTGAACCCAGCTTTTAAATTGGATGCATCTAAAAATTCAAAACCTACCATCACTTCTAGGATTGTCTCAAAAGTATCCCCCTTATCTTATAATGAGATTAAAGTGATTACAATGGTAAGCAGCTGTCCACTAAATGTTTCCAATAAATCATCAGGGGTTGCCAGCTTTACTGCCCTTTACCATGTTTCAGTCTTTCAATAAACATACACAGTTCCATAAGGTGAGCTGGATGACCAGCAAGGAAACACGGTCGATGACAGATGTGAACATGCCAGATGGATACGAGGGGGCTTCTTCCTCCCTTCTGGTTCACAGCACAAAGTCTTCCCACCAAGAAATACAGCCTTTGGAGAAAACCTGCTGAAATGCTGGTCTGCTGAGCTGACCTTTATACTCCAGGCAGCTACTTTAAAGCATGTAACCCAGAAAGGACACATTAACTAGCACTACCAAACAAAGTCCTGGAAATATTACAAAAACTCAGAGCTGCATTTTACAGTCTTTCTCTCTTTATGGTCAAATTATATAACTGTTCCAAATATACAATCATATTGTACAAGGTAGCAGAAATCATCGTTATGAGGACTTAGAACACATGACACTGCATCATACGAGAAATATTAAACATTTAATCTACAGAGCTGTCAGTTCTATAGTTCATACAACACAGAGGACACTTTTTCCTGTGATACAAACTTAAAAAATATGGCTAAGCTAAGTAATGTGATTTGGAGGCAACAGAAAATATAATGATAGCTTAAGTATTTCTTCACTGCGACTAATTATAAATTATAAATATAAATTACAGTAAATTAATAATAAATTATACATTACTAATTATAAATTTCTATCAGTCCTAAGACAGTTCATGATTTCCACGTTTTGTGAAATTCTATTCCTGCATCATTAAATGCATCACAGGAAAGAAGCTTGTATTACTAGTGGTAGCACAGGAGCGGCAGAATACTGCTGCTCTTAGCAGGAATTCATAATTAAGGCTATGACACATGAGTGGGGATGGCTTTGTACCTCCTCGGGATGCTACAGCAGTGCCTAGGCAAAGAGAAGACGGAAGTCTGCAGGACCGGGCTGCTGAGGAACCTCACACATAGAGGAAATGCAGCGGCACTGACTCAGCTGACCTAGCTCCAAAGGTCTCATCATGGGGTTACCTATGTCGGGTCTCATCCTGTGTCCCGGTGGTTCATGGCATCCAGGATGGCCCATGTCCTGTTAGTGCGGGAGAGGGAGGGAATTGGGAGCCACTTCTGCACATTTCAACACTCTCCTCAAGCTAAAGCCAGTTAATTGCTCTGCAAACTTTCTGCTTAAAGCTGGACATATTAATACAGATGACTGTCAAACCAGATCTGTAAAAATCATCAGAACAGATCATCCCCCTCATTGACTGCATAATAGATATTGACATACTTCACTGCTTCTACACAAACACGAGGCACAATAATAAAAATAATATTGTCTATCCACGGAGAGTCCACCGGCCTCTGAAATCATCAGGAGGGCTGAAGATCACAGTCGTTGCTTTATTGGAAATGGGCACAGCACCACGTGCTTCTCAAGGAACACAGTACCACCAGGTATGTCCTCAGCCCTGCATCAGCCAAACACCTGGGCACCCTGCCCCTCCCCCAGGTGCACACTCATCCAAGCACCTGGGTACTTTGCCCCTCCCCCAGGTGTGTTCTTGCGATGGCAGGCAGAAACACTGAAATGACACCCCGGATTTGGAGGCAGATTTATTTAACTTCAAACAGGCACTAACTAGAAATCAATTATTCCTCAAAATGTCAGGCCTCAATGGCCCAGGGATAGAGGTCTGCATGGGGCTGCAAACAGTGGTACAGAGGCAGAGTTACTGGCTGTCATTGACTGAGTCTTACCATCTGTATCACAGTGACCAGCTATGCATCACAGTGACCAGCCGTTTCTAAGAGATAAAAGCAACCAGAACTGCAACAGGACCTATCACCTGGGCAGTGAAGTATACTGCCTGGGGGGACATTTTCTGTTACATTCTCAATCAAGCACATGGGCACCTGCCCTTCCCCCAGATACTTGCTTGATCGTCCATCAGCCAAACACGTGTGCACGTGAGTGATCTAAACACAAGTGAACTGCAGCGAATCCTGCAGGAGCAGTTCGGTCAGAGCAGAGGAAGGAAGCAGGAATGGGAGAGCTGTGGAGCGTGCAGAGTCTGAAGTCTCCTCGCACAGCTGTCTAGCAGGTGTCAAGGGCTGATTGCAAGCCGAAGCTGAAAGCGAGGCAGCACTGGTAGGGAAGGAACAGCCTGAGGGGCACTAGTGTCTACAGAAAGCACTCAACTTGGCCTCCATGCCTGTTGGGGACAGTTTCCAAAGTGCCCTGCTAGTGGGCTGGGGATATAGCTCAGTGGAATAAGCGCCTGCCTAGCAAGCGCAGGGTCCTGAGTTCGATCCCCAGTACTGCCAAAAAAAAAAAACAAAGTGCCCTGCTAGTGGGGGCAGTGGAGTGGGGCATTGGCTCACAGGGAATATGCTCCCTCAGCCAGCACCTCATGCTCAGAACAGCCCTTTGCTCCAACACTTGAAAAGTACTAATATAAATTTTGCTCTGGGAACCCCAGGAAATGGGATGGAATCACCAGATGGTCCTCCAGGACACAGACTGTGACCAGCCCTGCCCTTTAGTGTCCAACAGGACAGGGGCACTTCGATGGGACACTTCTCATTGCATTCTCTTCCCTGCCATCACACCATCAAGCCGTCCCTGAGGGAGATGTGGGGATGTGACCACAAACACCGTGGTGACACTGTCCTGGCTTGTGAAGCAGCAGCCACCGCACATCCTTCTGTCAACCATCACTGCAAGTGAACATGGCTCTTACAATGCCTCAGATGGTTTGTTAAATAGAATCACTTGCTCTTTCTGGACACTGGCACATTTCCATCGATTTCCAGTTGGAAAAGCAATGACATGACCAGTGTCCCCAGTCCTTGTCCCTCATGCCCTTGAGGGAGGTGATGCTGTGGACAACTGACCTGGGCTTTGGAGACGATGGCCAGGAGCCGGGGCATGGTCGTCATCAGCATGGTGCAGAGGCCAAAGATGAAGTTCAAGGAGATGTAGGAGATGAAAGCCATGTCCGAGCTGGAGAAGACTCCGGACATTAGATACATCCACGGAAATGTTGCATATCTGAAAGGCACAGAGAAAAGCCAGGTCTTTCCTGTAACAGTTGTTTGTGTGATGACTGAGTTGTAGATGCAGTTTTATTGGCTTGGTGATTGCTGCTCATGCCTCCCAGGGCCTTTCCTGGATGAATTGCTGTTCTGGGGCTTCTGAGGATGCTGCGATGTAATCAAAGGTGCCCCACACAGGGCCCTCTGACTGCCTCCCCTGGCCAAGGCTCTGGCTTTTGAACCTTCTCTCATCCCACGGAGACACCTCCTCACTGTGCCTCTCAACAGCCCAAGCGCAATCTAAGTACTTGTAGCAAGAGCAGAAAGAAAACAACATGGAAAGCTGCAGAGTGCTATCTTAAGGCTTAAAAATTAAAGTGGAGAGCTTCATTTTCAAAGTCTGCTGCATGTCAGATACTGGGTGGTCACTGCCACAATGTCCCGAATCACCCTCATGTGACTAACAACCTGGAATATGTTCTGCATCTGCATCTCAGTCAGACGCAGTGAGTGAACATCTCAAAAGAGCTTGCATGCTTCACGCTGAGAGCAAATGAACTCGGGAACCCTTCTGGGGGCCTCCAAACTAAGCAGGAAGGACACCAGTGAGTACCCTCCAAGAAGACTGTTGGCTCAGCTGACATCGGGACCTAACAAACCACCCCACCTCTCCCTTTCTTCTGTCCTCACAGCCCTGGAGCCAGGTTCTATTCTGGCCAATTTCCCTCCATTCCTTCCTGCCACAGTGAAATGGGGTCAGATTCATGCACACCACTAATGCAAATGAGAACTTGGAACATTTGTTCCAAACACCAGTGGAGAAGTCACCTACTGGTGTGTCCTTCTGGGGACTGAACCCAGAGCCTTCCTTCTGAGCCACATCCCTAGCCCTTTTTAGTTTTTATTTTCAGCAAAGGTCTCTCTAAGTTGCTCACTAAGTTTGAGTATTGACTGGGCTCAAACTTGCAAGCCTCATGCCTCAGCCTCCCTCAGCCTTTTGGATTATAGGTGTGCACCACCATGCCTGGCCAGAAGTTATCTATTTTAATAAAAGATAAATAATAGGAAACGGGGACAAATTTTATGGAAATAGTGAGGCCATCAGGGGGTGGGGAGATGGGAGGGAGAGAAGAGGAAAGGGAAATAAAAAGGATCCATGTGACATTGTATATGCATCAACTTACCATGATGTATTTATTATGTATCACAGATATAGATGCATAGCTTTTTAAATAAAATACAAACAATAAAAAATCACAGCCTCTCTCATAAGAGCCATCTAGTGGGCATGCAGCAATAGTCTCTCCACACTCCAGGTAAAAGCACCGCCGTTTTCTCCCAGTGATTAATTGTGTAACCTGCAACACTTCAGTGCCTTCTAAATGCCTGAGGTTGTTTTAATATGTTAACTAGCTCTGAAAATTATGAGACTTCAAATGTTGTCAGAGATGCTAGGGCCTCTGGATAGCTATTATCTTAGCCTGCTTCCCCTTGCATATGAAATCCAAGACAGTGGAGAGCATGGCTGGGTGAAAAGGCACGTGCTCCTAATGTGGAAAATACATAGGATGCTTTACATAAAGCCACAGTGCCTCCAAAGCTTCACTTATGATCACTCTATGTCATCACTGGGGCATGAGGAAAATTATTTTGGAGCCCCTACTGGAGATAAGATCTTGAAAGTCATTATTTTAAAATAGTTACTGTCTAAAATAATTAAAGCAAAATAATTACCAAAGAGATAAGTCATGACTTCTAGAGGCTTTAGGTTGTCAACACCTATGTCCAAAATGAAGTACTACAGAGAAAAACCAAAGCCCACTCAGCTCATAAACACATTGCACCCACTCTCTGCCTTCCCCTTGAAGACAAAAATCAAGGGCTACCCTGTGTCATGTGGCTTCTTTGAAAAGCAAATAAATCCGTAGTAACAAGAGTAATTTTGCAAGTGAAATATAAGCAGTGGTAGTGGCTGGTGAACAATTTTAAAGATTAACTGATTTATTGATTGACTGATTGTGGTACCCAGCACTGAACTCAAGGCCTGTACCCAGTCTATATACCCATCAGTTTTGGTTTTTTGGTCTTTTTGAGACAGGTTTTTGCTACACACTTCAGGCTGGCTGTGAACTCACTTTGTAGTCCAGGCTGTCCTCCAACTCACTGTGATTCTCCCACCTCAACCTCCCAAGTACTGAGATTACAGGTGTTTTATTTCTCGTTTTGAGATACAGTCTCACAAAATTTCTAAGTTCCTCAAATTGAACTCGAACTTGGAATTCTCCTGCCTCAGCCTCCCAGATGGCTGAGATCACAACCCTGTGGCCCCAGGCCTTGCCTTTGAAACTAAATTTGGTGCTTTAATTGCTACAAAACTCATGGGGAAAGGAATAAAACATTTCTCTTCTCAGGCCATGCTGGACTAAACACAGTCAGTTGAAGGCCAGCCTAAACTGCACAGTGAGACCTTGTCACAAAAAGTCAAAAACAAAATTTCTCAGCACACCTTCATGGGACCCAGGCTGAGCCCCAGGGATCCTTGAGATCTACAAAAATAACAAAACAGGGGAGCAAAATATAATCTCAGCCCTCCATCCCACCCAGAACAAGTTCAGGAGGCATAGACAGAGAGGCGCTTGGAAGTCACACACCTGACATTTCTGAAATGATAGCAACTGAAGTAAAGAAACAACTACATCGGGTTATAGGAGACATCAGATCAGAAATAAGCTCTCAAGTACAAAAAGAAATGATAATAATAATGAAAGAATTGCTCAGCACATCTAAAGAAGACATAAAAATAGAGAAGCATGGAAAGATGATTAAAACCTTGAATGAACAACATAAAGAATTACAATGCATGAAACATTCAAAGAGATACCCAGGAAATTAAAAATTTCACCAAAAGCTGTCAAAACCACTTGAATGAAGCTGAATATACACTTTTACTCGTTGAAGACACTATTGCAGCTAATGACCACAGAAGGAAAGATCTCTCAAAAATAAGGAACCAGGAAATAATAATTCAACAGCTGCAAGATGGTGCAAAAACAATGTGCGACTCATAGGTGTCAATGAAACAGCAAAAGTCAACACAAATAACATAAAAAGATTATTTGCAGATGTAATAGCAGGAAATTTCCCAAGCATGAAAAGCAATCTGATAAACAGTTGAGCAAGGCATATAGAACTCCAATTAGCCATAGCCAAAATAAATCTATACCCAGACATATAATAATCAAGACCCCAGAAACGCAGCAAAAGAACAGAATTTTAAAAGCTATTAGAGAAAAGAAATGGATCACCTATAATGGAAAGCCCATCAGAATCACAGCAGATTTCTCAACACAAACCATCTACCCAAAAAGAGCTTGAAGTGAAGTATTTTGAGTGCTGAAAGGAAACAACTTCCAACCCAGATTGATGTAACCTGCAAAATTATCCTTCAACACTAAAGGAAAAATAAAATGTTTCCACTACAAAGAACAACAGAAAAAATTCATGAGCACCAAATCAGCTCTACAAGTTGTCCTAAAAGATATTCTACAAAGAGATAAAAATGACCACAGTTGCAATAATAACACTAGAAAGGAACCACCGAGAAGAGCAAGCAATTAAACAGAGGGAAAAAGTAGGGAACCAACATCAGGAAAATAACTTGACAAAGATAAACCAATATATATATCAGTTATGACCATTAATGTAAGTGGCCTCAATTTACCAATCAAAAGAAATGAACTGGCAGAGTGAATCAAGAAAGAAAATCTAACAATATGTTGTACACAAGAAACACATTTAACTCAAAAGGAAATTCATAGACTGAAAGTCAAAGGATGGAAAATAATATTCCATCAGACAGGAACCCAGAAAAAAACAGAGGTAGCTATTCTATTTATAGACAAGGTGAACTTCAAACCAAGAATTATCAAAAGAGATAAGATCACTACAATACTTGGTAGGGGAAAACTGCAAGAGTAAGAGGTAACAATCATAAATATCTATGCACCAAATACAGGAGAACCCAACTATATAAGACAAACAGACAACATGAAAAATGAACTGAGCAGTAACACAATCGTAACAAGGGAATTTAACATCCCATTGTCACACAGAGATAGATAAACTAGCCAAAAAATCAGCAAAGAAATAACAGAACTAAGCCAAACTTGTGAACAAACATACTTATTAGACAGTGGTCCCACCCAACAACATAAGAATGCACATTCTTCTCAGCTGCACTTGGGACATTCTCTAAAATAGAACACACACCAACACATAGAACATGCCTAAGTAAATGCAAAGGACTTGAAATTATCCCATGCATACTATTTGATCATAGTGCCATGAAATTGGAAATGATTAATAAAAGAAATCACAAAAACTCCATAAACACATGGAAATTAAATAACGCCCTCCCGAACAGCCAATGGGTCATAGATGATATTGAAGAAGAAATAAAACAATATTTACAATCAAAGGAAAATACACATACGACTTACCAGAACCTCTGGGATGCAATGAAAGCAGTTCTCAGAGGGAAATATATAGCAGTAAATTCCCACATCAGGAAAACAGAAGGCGTACAAACAATCTTATGCTGCACCTCAAACTTCTAGAAAAAGAAGAGCAAGCCAAGCCCAAAGCCCACAAAAGGCAGGAAATTATAAAGCTCAGAGCAGAAATTAACACAGTGAAGACTAAAAAACAACACAAAAAGTTAATGAATCAGAGCTGGTTCTCTGAATAAATAAAACTGATAAACCTCTAGCCAACCTTATCCAAAAAAGGAAGGAAAAAACTTAAATCCATGCAGTAAGGAATGAAAAGAATGAAATCCCTACAGATCCTGTAGAAATTCAGAAGGTCATCAATACTTACTTTGAAAATCTTCACTCCCATAGAATGGAAAACACAGACAGATACCTAAAAACATGCGAATTGCCAAAGCAGATTTAAGAACATATAAAAATCCTGAATAATTCAATATCAGCCTACAAAATTGAAAATGTAATTTAAAACTACCAACAAATAAAAACCCACATTCTGATGGATTCACAGCTGAATTCTACAAGAAATTTAGAGGAGATTTTAATGCCAATTCTTCTCAAACTCTTTAATGAAACTGAAAGGGAAGAATTCTGCCTTACTCATTTCCAGAGGCAAGTATTACCCTGAAACCAAAACCAGACAATGACCCAACCAAAAAACAGAACTACAGCCCAATCTCCCTAATGAATATAGATGCAAAAATTCTCAGTAAAATACTAGCAAACGGAATGCAGGAAATCATCAAGAGGATTATACATCATGATCAAGTGGGATTCATCCCAGGAATACAGGGATAGTTCAATGTATGCAAATCAACACATCAATACAGCCAAAAACAAAAATCACATGATCATCTCCATAGATGCAGCAAAAGCTTTTGATAAGTCTGATGCTGATTCATGATAAAAACCCTAAGGAAAATAGGAGTAGATGGTCTTTATGTCTCTCTAATAAAAAGCCATCCATGACAAACCAACAGCCAACATCATACTAAATGAACAAAAACTGAAAGCTTTTGCTTTAAAATCAGGAACAAGACAAGGAAGTCCATTGTCACCGCTCCTATGCAATACAGTTGAAAACAGTGGCCAGAGCAATTAGATAAGAGAGAGAAATAAAATAAATAAGGATAGGACAGGAAGAAGTGAAATTATCATTATTCACAGATGACATGATACTCTACATAGAAGACCACAAAAGCTCCACCAAAAGGTGTGTACATTTAATAACCAAATTTAGCAGCATAGCTGGATACAAAGTCAATGCTCAAAACTCAATAGCATTCCTGTACACAAATGACAAACACACTGAGAGAGAAATTAGGGAAACTATCTTTCATAATAGCTTAGAAAAACATGAAATACTTAGGAATCAATCTAACATAGGAAGTAAAAGATCTATTCAGTGAAAATTACAGTACTCTGAAAACAGACAACAAAAGGGATTTCAGAAATTGGAAAGACATTCCTTGCTCATGGATAGGAAGAACCAACATTGTGAAAATGGCCATACTGCCAAAATTGTTGTACAGATTCAATGCAATCCCAATTAAAATACTATTAGTATACCTCACAGATCTGAAGAAAACATTCCTAAAATTCATCTGGAACCAGAATAGATCTAGCACAGCAAAGGCAATCTTGGGGAACAAAGGAAAGGCAGGAGGCATCACAATGTCTGACTTGAAATTATACTGCAAAGCTACTGTGATGAAATCAGCAGGGCATTGACAAAAACAGACCTGAGGATCAGAAATTATTAGAAGATGCAGACACAACTATAAAAACACTCAGCCACCTTATTTGACAAAGAGGCCAAACATGTTCACTGGAAGAAAGATAGCCTCTTTAATAAATGGTGCTGAAAAAACTGGCTTTCCACACTCTGAAGATTAAACTAGACCCATGTCTATCACCATGTGCTAAACTAAAGTCAAAATGGATTAAAGATCTAAATACTAAAACAGAAACACTAAATGTACTAGAAGAGAAAGAAGATAGAAATCTTGAAGACATAGGGGTAGGCAGAGTTCATAAATAAAAACCAAACTGCATGAGAAATACTTCAATCAATCAACAACTGGGATCTCATCTTACTGAAAAGTTTTGCACAGCAAAAGAAATCGCCAACAGGGTAAAAAGAAAACTCACAAATTAGGAAAATTTTTAGCCAACTGCCTCTCAGACAAACGACTCCTGTCTAGAACATGTAAAGAATTTTTTTAAATCAGGCCCCCAAAATGCGAAGACACAACCCAAATATGTGCATCTGAGATGAATATACCCTTCTCAAATGAAGAACTACAAATGGTAAATAAATACATGAAAAAATGTTCAACTTCATTAGTCACTTGAGAAATGCAAATTAAAACAACACTGAGATTCCATCTCATCCCAGAAAGAATAGCTATCATCAAGAAATCAACCAATAACAAATGCTTGAGAGGATGTGAGGAAAAGGAATCCTACTCCACTGCTGGTGGGAGTGTAGACTGGTGAAACCACTGTGGAAGTCAGTATGGAGATTACTCACAAAACTAGGATTAGAGGTCCCACTTAACCCAGCTACTCCCCTTCTGGATATTTACCCAGAAAAACTGAAAACATCATACCACAGAAATATATGCATCCCCATGTTTATAAGAGAGTAATTTGTAATAGCTAAATCTTGGAAACAACCCAAATGCAAATCAGTCGAGAAATGTATAAAAAGATATGGTATTTTTATAATGGAGTAATGGAGTATTACTCAGCTATAAAGAAAGATAAACTAGAGGCTTTTATAGGTAAATTGATGCAACTAGAGACCATACTCAGAAGTGACATAATCAGACCTTCATGTGTAAACATCATAATGTCTCCCTAGTGTAAGAACCTGGAAGAATAAATAAAACCCAAAAGATACAATAGATATTGTGAAAAGGAAAGACCTTGCTCAAAGGGAAAGAACAGCTGGAATGAGGGAAAGGAGAAAAAAAGAAAAAAGAAAGGGGGGAAAATATATATATACGTATATAGCTGGGATAAATGTACTGCTGATGTCTATCGGTTTATTGAAAGGAACAGTTAATGCTTTTTTTTTCTTGACCAATTTTGCATGCTTGTATCTGGTAATCTGAACAACTAATCTGAAGACAACAATAAGCAATATAACAATCATTGCTGAATTCTTATCATCTTGTTTAGTGAAGCTCTGTATCATTTCTAATATTCTTTTTTTATTACTTGTTATTCTTAATTGTTTGATCAATCTTATATTTTTACATCTGGTAATCTGTGCAACTTCGTTGAAGATAACAATATGTAATGTAACACCATCATCAATTCCTATCATCTTGTTTTGACATCCTGTATTGTTTTTATTGTTTCGGTGCTGTTTTGTTTTCGTCTTTGTCGTTATTTTGTTATTTTTTTCTCTTTAAAAAGAAATTTCTCTTACATAATACTACTGATTCAAACTCTGTGTTCTGGAACACCATGTGGCAAATTGTTCTTTTCCAATGGACAGAATTTTTAACAGCAGAATAGTAGAAGCACTTTGGAACACTCACACCTCCACTAAAAAGACCGGGTCTGTCTTTGTTCTTTGTCAAATATGGTATCCAGTGGCTCTCTCTGCTCAACCTGGTGATGCTGGGGTAGGCACTTGGGGAGCAGAACCTCACTGTGCATCTGATGTGGGCGGCAGAGGACAAAGTACAGTGAGCCTGTGCCCTCTCTGATGGACATCTGAGTATCAGACGATGACCAGCACGATGCCGCTCTCTCGGGCCGCCAGGTTGAATACCCCAATCTGTCCTGGAGGGAGGGCTAATTACCACCTCAATGCTCATCTCTACTCCCTGGGGCTTGCTCAGAATCTGCACTTTGTCACACATTACATAATCCAGCTCCCACACTGGGTTACATCATTTAAAATATTTGACAAGTAGATCAAAGTATTATTTAAGGAAAAAGAACCCAAGACAAGGGCACAGTCATCAATGAGGCCCCTGGAGGATGCCTGTCACTGTATTAATGATGTCTTCAAGCAGGGCTTCCAACAGCCATGGTTCCATCACAGAACTTTTTTTAACTACATTTTCATTAGTTACCTTCCATATACTTGACTGAAATGAAGGTATTAGTGAAGCCAGTTCCCCTGCCTTTTTTCTGGTTTTGAGGAAAGAAATATTAAATTGATTTATGGAGCATAATTTATTGTCTTGTGAAGCCCACTGTGGCGTTTAACATGCTCTATGCTGTTATTAAAATATGATGTATAGTTTTAATGATTTTAGAATCTGATGGAGATTGGTGCACTGCTCACCAATATTCTGAAATTTATGCAGCAGGATTATGTCACTGCATCTCTCAGAATCAGCCCCTTTTCTGCACTGTGTGAATTCCCAAGACACCAAATAAAACATGAAGACCTCATCTTCATAACCCATCAGCACTAAACACATACCAGACACATCCTGAAGGCTCCAATTTTTATCCAAGCAGGCCTGACTTTTTCTTTTGGACATTGTTAGGTGTTACTTTCCTCTTTTGATGTGAGCACTGTCTCCTCTCCCCATTTATAGTTTAAATGTCAAATTTTGTTTGACAGGGAAACACACTTCTGGGCATTGATGTTGTCTTCTTTTTTTTAATGTTGTCTTCTTCAAACACCCACCCATCTATCCTCTTCTACGTTTCCTCCAGCTCCAGTTCATGCAGTGGCTCTGCTTAGTGCTGAGAGTCCTTGGGTCTCAGCCCCCTTCCCTGCCTGGAACTGCTGCTGGCTCCTGGGACTTCCAAGTCCTGTGCACACAGGGAGAGGGAGCCAGCTCTGCATGGTCACCCACCATAACCCGGATGCGCAGAGACGTGGCTCCTGTACTGGCTGGCCCTGCCCCTCCACTCACGGTGCCAGTCACTGGTTTGAGAGCTAAGCTTGTGTCTGTGTTCCAGTAACAAAGTAATGAACTTTTCTGTCCAGCAAATCCATGGTCCCTGCATGTTACCTTGTGACCTGCTTTGGACTTTTCCCTCAGACTTATCCCTGACTGCAGATTCAATCTGAGTTACCTTGAACAACTTCCTGGTTGTTGTCACCCAGGAATCCTCAGGAGGAAGTGTGTGGCCTGACGGCCTGTGACTGTGTAACGACACACCCATGATCCTCCTGAAATCTTTTGGAAAGTGCAGTTATGTACACAGAGTGAATTCCTAATTGGATGTAAATTCTTAAAGGGGTTTGCCATCAAATCACGGTTCATAAAGATGTCTAAAACTCTGTTTTGTAAGTTTCTAACCATTTGAAGTTAAGTTCTTGTCATTGTTTTTGAAATATCCTCCCTAGATTTTAAAAATAATGTTAGAGTAAAGTCTGTTCTCCACATGTTGTAAGGAGACAAAGCACTCTCCACTGAATTGGGTCAGTAAACTGATATCAGACCTGGACCCACAGAAGTACAGAGCTTGACATAAGAGCTTGTTAGTTTCAAACAAAGTATAATAAGTATGTGTACTATTTGTGTTTTATAGCTAGGACCATAGTATGTTCTAAACAGTAAAGTAATTCTAAAGATAACTGTCAGAAAATTAAACTAGCCAGGCTATTGAGTCACTGTCCACCATGTTTGTATGAATGACCTAATTTAATCTTTACAGAAACAGAAATACAGTTTACCGGGAAGAACCTGAGGCTGAGAGAGAGGAAAGAACATTTTGAAGACCACACAACGGTATTATTAGTAACCAGCAAGATCAGTACTAATCAAAATTGTATTTTCCTGCATCCCTACATATCTTTCCACTTTTCCATCCATGTATCCATCCATGGATCCATCCATCTGTCCATCCAACCATCCACCCACCCACCCATCCATTTCAGAATAATGTGCACTCTAAAACCCTGTATCCTAGTTAGATGCTTTAAATAATCCCAGGTCATTGATAGAACAACAAATATATAAATATCACTTCAGTTGTCATTTTTGGTTGACAGCTGGAGAAAGTTTTATTTCAATACAAGACTCAAGTCCTGGTAAGTCAGTATATTATTTTTCATGCTATGAGAAAGCAGCTCTTATCCACTTTGCTGTCTGGAAACCTCTAAGCCTCCCACTTAAGACACATACATTGGCTGGGGATGTAGCTCAGTGGAATAAGCGCTTGCCTAGCAAGCGCAGGGTCCTGAGTTCGATCCCCAGTACCACAAAAAAAAAAACAAAAAAAAAAAAGAATAAATAAATAAGACACATACATTGCCATACCCAGTGGGCACACTTCGGGGACTGCCAGCCACGACCCCGGTGAGTATACAGATGGGAAATGTGCACAGTGACTTTCTACATTTGCGATTGTTCCTTGGAGAAGAACACGACACAGTGAAACTCAACTCCCACTACTATAGGAGAGGGAAAACAGCCCAGACAGTGCTGTCCAGGAGGCTCTGTCCACATACAGCACCAGGGCTGAGTGGATTTCGTATCAGAGCCCACGGTCAATGGCAAAGTAAGAGTGACCCGGATCCCATTTCCCCACGCAAGTCTGGCCAGCAGCCTCAGGCCTGGTTGCAACAGGGCCAGGGCAGGCAGCATCTCCCGACACCCCTGGCCTCCCTCCCTCCCCCTCTATGGCCCCTCCTCTTGCTGGAGCTTGTTTGTTCCGCCTCGCCGGCAGAAGCCACATAATTGCCAGAGAAAAGGGAAAATCACGGCTCCCGACAGCAGGTTCAAAGCCGGCCTGAGGGTTTTCTCTTTCAAACACACAATCCGAAATTATGCAGCAGTAGTGCGCCTCATGCACCCACCCGAAAAGCGCCAGCAGGAGCGCCGTGGCAGCCAGGTTCTCGCGGAAAGTGAAGGCGGTGAGCTGGAAGGTGGCGATGACGGCGACACACAGGCCCACGGAAACCAAATAGAAGAGCTGCAGAAACAAAACCGGGAAAGCAGGCATCAGAGTCAGAGGAGGGCGGCACAGAACTCGCAGCAACACACCCCAAAGTGGCCTGCTCCGACTACTTCAGCCAAGCTCCTGCTGCACCCTCGGGAAGTCTGTCACTGGACTCCCTTCTGGGGTCACCACAAAGGGTGAGCTGTGCCCCTGGATTCACAGGTTGAGCACTTGTACTTCAGAAGATACTGTATTTGCAAACAGCTTTTCAAGAGTGATTCCATTTAAGTGGGATCATTAAAGTGAAGCCTGGCCCCCTGTGATTGTGTCTTTGGAAGCAGAGGAAGTGAAGGCTGGGTGTAGGACTCCAAGGTGGTGAACCCAACACTCTGGAAGGCTGAGGCAGGAGGACTGCAAATTTGAGCTCAGCCCACACAATTTAGTGACTTTTCAAGACCCTGTCTCAACATAAAAGTTAGAAAGGACTAGGAGCTGGGTATGGTGATACATGGCTGTTAATGTTACCACTCAGGAAGTTGAGCGGGGAGGACCACTCTGAATTTGAGACAAGCCAGCGCTATATAATGAGCTCAGGCCCAGCCTGGACCACAGAGAGACCCGTTTTAAACACACTCCCAGAAAGGGAGGAAAAGCTTTGGATATGGCTCAGTACGACAAGGAAGAAGAAGGGGGAGGGGAGGGACAGGGAGGGGAGGGCAGAAGACAGAGGAGGAAATCAGGACCAGCTCCTTCCTTCCCTGCCTGCCCCCAGCCTCCCCTGCAGCTGCTCCCAGGGCAGCAGGCCAGGACCCCTAGACACTCATGGGCACAGAGCCCTCCTTTTGGGCCGCGGGCCGCATAGCTCCTCCTCAGCACCATCCTGTGACTGGCTGCCTCTGATTTTCAGGCCTCAGCTGCAACTCCATTGGCCCAGACCTCCCGTTTTAAAGTCTCCACCCCACCATCCTCTTCACTCTGCTGGCAATCCAGTTATAAATGAGCTTATCTGGCACAGATGCTTTGCCTGCTTCCTGCTTTCTCTAGGAATGGAGAGATCTTCAATTTATCATGACTTGAGGACCAATTTTCTGTACATATGGATGGCTAGGAAAGCACAGGACATCCTTGGAGGCTCAGAAAGAGCAGAAACGCACTGTGCACAGTGCTGGAAGCCGAGAGCCTAAGATCGTGGGCCCAGAAGGCACGGTGTGAGGTCTGCTTTCTGGTTATAGGTGGTGCCTTCTCCCTGCTTTCTCACGCAGAACAAGGGGCTCCACCCTTACGACTCCATCCCCCAAAGATCCCCCTTCACAATGCTATCACATCATGGGTTCAGTTGAAAAACTGACTTGGGGAAAATACAGCTATTTCATAGCAAGCTTAGGCATTCCTTGACCCCTAGCAGATCATCAAAAATATTCATTCCCTGCATCATGACATAGAAAAAGTAGAGATTGATTGGATAACCATAGAAGAAACTGTCAACCAAAGAAGCAAATATTCGTCTCTGCCTTGAAACTCAAGCCCAGAATCACAGGGTGAGGCAGGGCCAGAGGCAGAGAGACAGACCGACGGATGAGAAGAACACAGCTGAGGGCTGGCTCCATGCAGGGGACAGTTCATTCCTCATTCTTTTTGTCATCTCTCCTTCCTCTTCTTTCAAAACAGCACCTCAAAGGTGGTTACTTGCTCATTTCCCTAATTAGCAACTTTGCACTCCTGGGCAGGTCTCTGATTTCCCAGATCTGTAGCTGGATGTCCCTGACCCTTTCCTACCAAAGCCACCCTAATGGTCTGGTGAACATCACTGAAGGTAACTTGGCCTGAGATGCGCTCCCTGACACAGGAGCCCTTCTCCATGGACGGCCCCAGGTGGCCCGTTCCCTCCTACCCTGCCCCCAAAACACAGGTCTTACTTACCATGTCATACAGGAAGTGCGCGACCCAGTACGTCCTGTAACCAAGACCACTTATGTGCTGCAACCTCTTGGCTCCAGTCACCCTGCCCCTCACCACATTGCTCCCAATAGATGCAGATAGGACGGAGAATCCCAACACAATGCACAGGGCAACACCGAACTGCCGGATGCTTTCCAGGCTGTGGGCAAAGCACACAAGCTCATCAGATGCGAGAGGAGTGTCAGCTTATAGCCAGGCCTGATGACTGGCTCAGTGTGGACTGACTGACAGTGGGGACCCCCACCTCAGAACCCTGGCCACCTCTGGAGTCTCGGACCATGGTTTAGAGTTTGGGGCAGATGTCACCGAGGAGCACAGACCCCGGGGTAGGTCTGTATCTGCCTATCTTGAGTCCACACCAGAAGTTCAACCTGACTCCTAGCTAAGATGAAAGCCATTCCCATAGCAGCAGCAGCAGCAGCAGCAGCAGCAGCAGTGACACACTGCAATCCCTGCCTCTGATGGGTGAATTGGTCACAGCAACCCCTGCCAGGGAGGGCACTGGGAACAGATCCACCCACTCTGGCCCTGCTCCCACCAGAGCAGCTCTAAATTACCTCAGTGTGGCTGCAGTCACATACAGCCACTCACCTGCCAGGTTTTCTAACTGCAGCATGGGCAACACCTTTCTGTCCCAGCAGGTGCCACCTGGTCTCCTCTCTGTCCCATCTTTAGGGACATTGGACCCACACGGTATTTCCAGCGTCTGACAGAACAAGACCTGTGCCCATAAACCATGCTCTGGGCTGCACCTTCTTTCCCATCATGTCTGGTTTTATCACATTGATCAGCTGGCTGCTGCTGGGATTCTAGGCAGCTGTCAGAGATTATCAGAGGTAGAGTCCTGAGAGTCAGTGTGTGAAGGACATCGTGAACTGTGACCCTTTTTCCTGCTACAGTAATGATTGCTGGACAGGATGCCCATGAAGCGTGTTGTGACCAGGGATGGTGGTGCGTGCCTGCAATCCTAACACTCTGGGAGGCTAAAAAGGGAGGAGGCTGGACGATGGCAAACCTGAGCCCAGCCTGGGCAACTTAGTAAGATCCTACCTCAAAATAAATAACTAAAGAGCTGGGGATGTAACTATGCCAAAAGGTTCTGGGTTCAGTCCCAGTGCTAATTTTTTTAAAAAGCATATTCTGTTCCTACCTTGGTAGAAAGGACATAAATAATACTTTCATTATCAACACAGTGTTTAAAAGTTTACTGACAATATGATACAGAAGGGAGATGGGGGATGAAGAAAGGCTGGACAGAAGCATGGTGCCTTGTAACAAGACAGTAGAAAGTGACACTCAGCCCCTCCACCAGGACAGTGAAGAGTCTCCCCCAGGAAATGTCGGGGCACTTCCGTCTACCTGTGCATGAATCGTGTTTATGTCAGCCTGAACAACTGTCCTGGAAGAGGCTTAGGGTATAGATCAATAGTACAGCATTTGACTGGCATGCACCAGACCCCGGTGCCATCCCCAGCACCACACACACACACACACACACACACACACGCACACGCACACACACACACACACACACATCCTGGAAGATCTCCAATCCCATGCACTGCAGGGGGTACATCGCATTAGAACAGTTTCTACTTAGAAATGTGGCTGCATGGCAGTTCCATCCATTCTAAGCTCCTTATACTCTTTCATTAATCACATTCCTCCCACGTTCAAGGAAATGTCCATGCACAGTGCCACTAACCTCACATATATTTCCTAAGAAATTTGGATGATGCATCAAAATCTCCCCTAAGTGACTCAGAGATCTTCCACAGATTTCCATTCCACCGCCACCATCCGCAGCACCACCACTATGCCTAGCAGCAGCGAGGGCAGTAGCACCACCACCAGCAGCAGAGCAAGAGCATAATAGCAGCAGCAGCAGCACCCCCACCACCAGCAGCAGCAGAAGCATTCTTTCCACTCACATCTTGTCTTCATTTAGCAAGACCCCTCCGTATGGGTGGCTGTACAGAGTTATTGCTGCAAAGAGAAAATTCAATAGTGAGCCTTGAGGTTTCCTGCCCAGGAGTCATAGCCTACCCACAAGGCACACGGACACCCTGTGCGTGGCTCCTGTGTCCTTTACACAGATCCTGGGCCCCCAGCAGCAACAAAAGCCAAATCCCATCTTGTGATTTAGCCAGTGCATGTTTGGGATTTCACTGTGGTTACTGCTGCCAGACATAACCAGTTGACCATAAACAAAGGAAATGTCACGAGTGCCCTATCGATGCATTATGTGACAGGCACTGTGCTTACATGCTACCTGTTATGGTCAATCCCTGTAAGTCCTTCGGGGTCCTGGGGTATTTTATGATGAAACAAACAGACTTAGCAGATAAAAGTATGCAAAGGAGATCATTTGGTAACAACCAGGTCAATATTCATTCCACCTCTAGAGGAAGCCAGGTCTAGATAGACAGGAAAACTGGACCATTTCTTTTGTTAATTTTGTTTTAGTTGTTTTGCTTTGCCTTATTCAAATGCCAGCAGCCAATGGGAGAAACTGCCACCAAGTCATCAACTAAAAGGGCTTCATTATAAAGGCTGCTCATAATAGCACACAGCATGGCATCCATTCCCAGCAAGCCCTAGTCAATACTGTACCGAGAACTCTGTAACTTCAGGCAAGCGATTTGTGTTTCATCCCAAAGACACTGTGAACTATGAGAGTAATTAGGTTTCTTTTTCTAATTGGTTGCTTCAAACGTTTGGAGCTGAGTGGCTATTGCAGGCAGCACAATAGACCCCAATCCTTGCTCTACTTCATGTTACGACCCCTGTGTTTTCTTCCTCTCGTTTTGACTTGCCTTTAACTTGTCTGTATTTTGCACTCTCTTATGAAAGTACATTAAGTCCTCACTGAAACATCACAGGGTATAAGGAAACAAACAAATTAAAAGGTGCGGTCTTCGAACAGATCTCAGTTCCCCAAAGTCCCAACAGCTCTGCCCACACACACACTGACATCTACCCAGCTGTGCCTGCCCCCCTCTGTAACAATGCCAGCCTTGCTAGCTCTTCCTTCGAAAGCTCAGCCATGCACTGGGGCGAGCTCTGCTCATAGCAGAAAGAACAGCAGGAGGTATTCATTCTGTGAGTCTCTGCTACCGTTTTGTAGACCAATTTCTGTGATTATAAATTGATATTGTCCAGATATTCTACTCCTGGCTCCCAGTGTGCAGCCCTAATGCCTGCTGCAGGACTTCCTAGATCTTGGATTTCACTTCCACATCCACCACGGATAGAACTGCTTGAGGTTGATGTCTGCCTGTCAGGACCCAGAACACCCACCAGGCTTTCTTCTCTTTGTCTTCCACTCAATGTGACTTCTGGCCTTGCTTCTCACAGTACCTGCCAGCCACCGTGTTTTCTAACTAAAATGCTGACTGCCAGGCAGCTAGCCTGTCGCCTGACCAGCAGCCTGGTGTGGACCACCTGGCTGTGCCAAAGCCAGCTGACCTTGGGCAGTGCTCACTAAGCACCCAGCCAAGCGTGACAGGTGTCCTTGTGAGTGCGGCAGACAGCAAGGCTATGCCTGCAATGTCGTGTGCTATTCCAGGTGCTGAATGGGACTAAGAGAACCCAGAAAAGTGCGGCCAGCTGGGAGAGTGAGGTCGGGGATTATATTATCTTTGGAACAGAAGAATACTGGAATTGTTCAATATGGAAGCACACACAACGACAATGAGAATAAACAAATGGTTAAAATATCACGCATCAGAGGAAAGAGTTGGTCTGTTTTGTTTTGGAGAAATTATTTGGAGGAGGAAGTTTTGAAATATATCATCCAGCATCTTTAAAAATAAACTGTGGTGGTAACTGCAGTGCTTTCATAAATCCTGTGGCTTAGATTCTGCAAATAATAAAAGCTTAGGTGGTCCTGGGAACCCCAGTATCCACAGCCAGTCAGCCAGAAGCGAAG
The DNA here is from genome assembly GCA_004027595.1 of Dinomys branickii. Classification (NCBI taxonomy): domain Eukaryota; kingdom Metazoa; phylum Chordata; class Mammalia; order Rodentia; family Dinomyidae; genus Dinomys; species Dinomys branickii. The sequence goes on from PVLD010009643.1 coordinate 47,524, forward strand.
GGGTCTTGGGAAGCCTCGAGTTACTGCTGGCATCTGAAGTGTCAATGGGGACCATGCCTATCAATTTACCAGGCATCACTGAGTAGAGCGCTAAATACATGATGGGATTCAACACCCAGCCCTCCCTTCTCCCCAGGAGAACACAGAGTCCACTTGTTCTAACCAGTTTGGAACCTGTCTCTTGATCTCAGCTTTTCTCTCCAAAGCATTAAGGACTGTGATTTATGGTGACTCTTCTAACTCCAGTTGGCCAACACCAAGGTTGAGGAACAACTTCATGTAGCAGAAATGTGGGTTTGACCACAGGGCACCCCCTGACTCTCTGCACCTTACATCCTTAACTCTCCTGGGTCTTCTCAGGTCTCCCTTGACCATCACAGACCCATCCTACACAGCTCACTCCATATTCTGCCGGTCTGTGAAATCCCCAAAACAACATCAAAGCCTGCAGAAGTCCTTCTCCTCTAGCTTTTCCACTATGAACATCTGCTTGGTCCTCCCAGTCACACAGACTCAAAAGTGAAGGGTGCCTTGCCTCCCCACCCTGCCCCATCCCACATATCCCAGGTGCTCCCAAATTCTGCACACCCATCTCACCTCTTCTCACACTGGCGACCCTCCTGGATGGCCCTGACTCAAATCATCTCTAGCTCGTCCCCTGCAAGCTCACGGTCCCTCACAGCAGCCCAGGAATTCTTAGGTGCCCTCTGCAATGAAGTCCCAGCCTCCAGTATTACCCTCTTCTCCCCCTCGTGTGGCCCTTCTGAGCACCCTGACACCGCCGTCTTCCTAACTCTCACTTCAAGCATCGTCATCTCTCCTCAGCCCGATAGTTCCTATCTCAAGTCTCCTTGATGAATTTAATGTCCTTGTTTGGAATCATGATCCCTCTGCTGTGCTTTATTGAGGTACAACTGGTGAATAGGAAATACACAGACACTGTTCCCAACATACAATGGTCTGACCTATGATTTTTCAACTTTATGACAGCACAAAAGAGATAGGAGTTCAGTGGAGATCACACTTCAGAATTTGAAATTCAGACTCTTCCTGGGATAGCGGTGTGTGATAGGATGCTCTCTCCAGATCCTGGGTAGGAGCAGCCACATTTCCAGGTGCTGGTAAGCCCCATAATCCTGGGGGGTGGTCACTAAGAGGGACCAGCAATCCTCTCTAGGTACCATAATGCAAGCCAATGTGCAGTAATTGTTTCACATGCATTTCCCACACATCTATTTATGTGTGTATGTATGTATAACATATTTTATGTATCATTCATCGACTGATATAAAACATAATAAATGCACACATATACTTTTGAGTTTATGTGTATATACACTTTATGTATCCATTCATCTATGGATACATACACACAGTGGAATATTTTTTGATCTTTAAAAAAATGAACTCCTACCTTTCATGATATGGTGGTTGAAACAAAGACACTATGCTCACCAAAATAAGCCAAAGACAGAAAGATAAACAAAGACACTATGCTCACCAAAATAAGCCAAAGACAGAAAGATAAATTCCTCATGATCTCACCTGTACATGAAATTTCAAAAAGTCAAGGTCATAAAAATAGAGAAAGAAGATGTTTATTGGGGGCCAGGGGTATGATCCATAGAGAAATATGGGACAAAGGGTAGTAACTTTCATGTATGAGATGAATTTGAGTTCTGGAGACCCAGTGTTCCAAATTGCTGTTAATAACTCTGTGCTGTTTATTTGAGATCTGATGAAAGAAGATCTGTAGTCTTCTCATGAGAGATGCACACAAAAAGATGAATTAGGTTGACCAGGGGACAGCAAAGAAGGAAAGGAACAGGCATTTCTCAGACTCTGAGGCCTCACTGACTCATGAGCAGAGAATAGGGCCTCATATCCAAAAGTAAGTAGCCGGCCCTCCTTAAGCACAGATTCCACAACTACAGATTCTACCATAAATCAAAACTGTGAGGCAAGAAATTTACTGAACATGTGCAAACATATCCCCCTTCTCATTATTCTTTACATAGCATAGCCTAACAATGATTCACAAAGCACTCACACTACATTAGGCACTATAATTGTTAGGGTGTAGGCTTAAAATATCCTACAAAAGCATGACCATGTTAGGAAGCATGACCTAGTTGGAAGAAGTGGTTACTGGGGCCATAATCCACAATTCTCCCCTTCACCCCAACTCTTCCCTTCTCTCTCTGTTGCCTGGTTTCTGGGGGTAGGGAGTTTTTTTTCCTCATCCACACCCTCCCATCATGCTTTTTCTGCTTTGGAACCAGCCTACCATGGACTGAAACCATAAGCAAAACTAGTAATCACACACACTTAACCCCAGTGTCACATGCCCATTATCCAGCTACCTCTCAAAAACTCTGCCTATGAGTGCATGAGGCTTTGGGGGGATAGCTAGACATAAGCCATAACAATGGGTGCATACACATGCCTAAGCTATGTGCAAATCCTCCAACACTGCCCCTTTATACAAGGGACCTGAGCAAGAAGTATTCTATTATTTGTACGGGTGCAGGTTCCTGGAACAGATTCTAGCCACTTCAGTAGAGGCACCTCAAGCACAGATATCTGAAGAGCTAGAGTCTGACAGCTTGGCCAACAGATGCCTCAACCAATTTTCCTAGAGGTGTGTCTGACACTTCCTCAGAACACACTTCTAATTTTGCAAAAAGCAGAGCCACACAGGGAAAGGAAACAAAGCTGGTCAGATGCCCTGCTCCTTGTGGAAGGAAATATTGTAAGTGCTTCGCATAGAGTTCAACAGTACACCTTTAAACTACCAAGGTTGGATCTTCATTTGACCACGTTGAGCCAATGTCTTTTCTTATGTTTAAACTGACACAGCCATGGCCGGAAGATTAAAAGCAGTGCTGTAATATGTGCGTTCTCTATCCTCACTCTCCTGTTATGAATTTATTGCCCTCCTGAGTAGCACATTTCCTGAATTTCTGTCGGTGCTGCAGAGTTTTAATCTAGGAGGTGAGGGTACATCTGGTCTCACATCTCACTGGCTGAATAATTGACTGCTCCGGCAGTGAGTAACTCCCTATTCGCCAGCCCAGTGTTTTCCTAATATGTGTTCTCACTCTAATCTGATGGTGAGATTCTGCGCTGGAGACACCAGTAGAATGTCCACGCATCTCTTTCAAGTCAGCTTGTGCCCTTCTACAATGATTGATTCTTACAAAAGATAAAAGCACCCCTGTAGAGTGCTCCAGTCCAGGCACACCCTGAAGGCAGAAATGGGAGCTGAGGCAGATTTGGCAGAAGAACGGCAGAAGAGGCAGATTGCCTGCAACACAGAACCCTCTGGCACCTGCACAGCCAGGTCTGCCCCTCTCCCAGCAAATCACCCCTCACTCTGCAAAGACCCTGCAAACCAGGCACTGGATAAGGGCCCCCTGTCGAGCCAACCACATGTGCAGAACAGAGCAGAAAACCTCAGCTGCAGCAGGGACAACAAAGAGCAGCCCACATATGTTAAGGGATGAGCTGCAGGAAGGCTCATGCCTACAACAGGCATCAAGCCTGCCCAGCCCTTACACACAGATACAAGCCTCCTGGAATCTATCAGAAGTGTAAGCCACCACTGCGAACCTCAGAATCCCACAAATTGCCGTGGTTGCCTCTTCCTTCTTGAGGGTCCTTACTCAATGTAACTCACAGGTCCACAGCTTTCCAGGTGGCACTGGCTGTACTGTGATTTATGCATGCTATGTAGAATAAATATTTCAGTATAATGCAGTAAAGAAGAGTGGGTACTGCACAGCGCTGGACAGAACTGTAGCACGGGGTTGTCCTGATCTACACTTGGCAGATGCCATTACTAAAGTAGCTGTAATGTCCAGCACTGTTTGAGCAGCCAGGAAAGGTGCCAGGCAAGGTGGTGCACACATGTAATCCCAGAATTCAGGAGGCTGAGGGAGAGGGATGGCAACAACTTAGAAACTTAGTGAGACCCTGGGCTTAATCTCCCAGTAACACACACACACGCACACGCACACGCACGCGCACACGCACACATGCACACACACACACACACACACAAATACACACATGCACACAAAGAGAAAAGAATTCTGAGTGTTTTCACCATTAGGACATACGAGTGTTGGAGGAGACAGGCATGTTTAACCAGATGTGAACATTCCACACTGTGTATATCTATTGAAACATAATTGTGTTAGGGCTTCTGGCTAGATGTCTCAAAGCTTCACATGGTCATAGGTGGGACTTTTCTGGAGGTGAATATGTGGTGCTAGGATTAAGGATGTGTGATAACCAAACTGAATTAGCACAGTTCTGGGTGTGGATAATGGAAGCCCCACCTTGCGTATAGGTGGCACCAATCAATAGACCTGTAGCCTTGATGGAATACAAACAGACAGAGAGAAGGCAAGCTGCTGCTGCTGCTGCTGCTGCTGCTGCTGCTGCATACTGCTGCATGCTGCTGCATGCTGCATTCTGTCTGCCAAGGCATGGACTGTTTCTCCTCTGATGCCCCTCTGCCAAGGCAACCTGCTTTGAAGTCAGTCAACTAAAGATTGAAGTGTCTACAAACTGTGAGCCAAAATAGTGTAAACCTTTCTTCCTTTAACTTGTAAGTATTGGGCATTTTGTCACAGCAATGAGCAAGTAACTAAGGCAATACAATAACCAATAAAAATATATAATTTCTACGTTGTTATGAATCAATTTAAAATTAAATCTACAATAAATTTACCACTCAGGTAAAACTTATTACATTTCTATTTTTCTGTTTCACAACTAAACTTAGAAAATTCTCTTTTAAATTTCAAATAGAGAAAAAGAGAGAGAGCCTTGGGTTATAGGGCTGAGGACCAAAAGGTACCAAATAAGCAGGACCTAGTCTTGGCCTCAGGAGCTACCTGAGACACCTGACCAAGCTTCCTGGAGACAGCAGCATGCCCTGGGAGGACAGAGGTGAACAGCATTTTGACCTCATTCTCCTCTGAATGGTGGAAATCTGGGCACCAGACGGTAACTGGGTTCATCCAGGATCAAATAGAGATGGGATCCCTTCTCCTGCCCATCACTGAGACGCAGCTGATGGAGCCGATCCACAGACAAAACTGTGAACGAGATCAATGCAGGGCACAGCTGGAGCCATCCCGAAGGGAAGGAGGGACCCGGGCAGCTCTGGGGTAAAGCATGAGTCTAAGGGAGCATGGTGCCCACCCTGTGTCTGAGGAGCCCAGCTACCCTGGCTGCCTGCTGGCCACGGAGTGATGTTGGTTACAAGAGGGGCCCACACTCAGGTGAGCACCAGAGATGCTGAGCACGAGTCTCCTTTTTAAATGTATTTTTCCTTAGTCCATGTCTGCGATAGAAAGCGATTGCATTGGTTGTGGGGTGTAGGTGGTGCACACATATCCCTTCCTCTTCCTTCCCACCCCCTCCCTCAATCACAAAATCACCTTCCCATACACTAAAGACCTGTCTCCCTCCTTCCTACTGTCTATCTCATCCTTTGTTCCTCAAATTATTTATATTTTGGGTTTCTCATATAAGAAAACTTATGAGCTATTTAAGCTTCTGTGATTTATCTCACTTAACACTGTGGTCTTTAGGTGTATGTATGGTTCCACACTTGACTCCAGTTTATCCTTTTTTGTGGTAGAGTAGTATTTTATTGTGTATAACTGCCATATGTCTTTTTATCTTGCAATCTGGCTTACGGCTACCTTAGATGTTTTCAGCATCTGTGTTAGTTTTCTCAGCACCAGCTCTGCAGAACTACATATACTTAAAAACCAAGTTACTACGTCTTTAAATCAGTGCTAAAAGAATTCTGTGTGTATTTTTCAAAAAAGTAGATAAAACCTGGGATTATTTACATGACTGTTCTGTGTGTGCTATTCGCAAAAGTAAGGATTAATGAATGGAGAGAGAAGAAAGAGACTCAGGGGGACCAGGAGCTTCCTGAAATCTCCGGGTCCCCCCAGACTCCACAGCAAGCTCAGCAACCCTCACAGAGCTGGCCACACCTGTCCTGGATTAAGTCTGGCTGCGCTTTACAACCAGCAGCCCTTGGAGAAAGGACAGTTCACGGCCTCTCACACACCTGGGCCTGGTCTATGAGACTTCTCCCGGGATAGGACTGCAGTGGACAAGGTGCAGCCTGAGGGACTATAGGCAGGGGTCAGGCAGAGGAGGAACTGAGGCAGAAGGAAAGATTTTTCAGGCACAAATCTGAGACCCCTTGAGCAGAACAAGATACAATACCAATTTTCTGAATCTCCACTTAATCCATTTTGTGGGATACCAGGAAAAGCATTTAAAGGCTTTAATGTCCACACTGCAAAAACCACTTATTGTAATGAACAATCTCCATAATTTGGGTGATTATGTTCATTGTCAATGTGCACTCAATACTCTATTAGGTAACAATGGTATTGTGAGAGGATCTTGGGCCAGGAATCTTAAAAGAAAAGGGCCATCTTTCAGCCCCATACTGGGTGGAGAGAACTCTCGGATCTCTCCAACATCACCTCAAAGGTTTGCAGAAATGACATTTGAAAATGTACATTGTGGGTACATTTGAATCATTTTTCGTTGATTATTATTGTCACTTATATTCTGGCTTCTCTGTCTATGAATTGGCCCACAGCAATGTATAACTGTGTAAAATTAGTTTTGTCATTTAGTATTCTCATTACGGCGACATCTGCTATGGTTTCGAGACTCGGTATATTTGTCATCTATAAAAACACACATCTGTGCTTTTGTCCCATATCCATTATGACAGCAAGATACTTAACACTTCCTCAATTCCAGTCATCACTTGTGGGTTCATGACTCTTATATAATGTGTAACTCCGCAAGGAATAACACCCAGATGTCTGTAAACATCTACTCCAAAAGGAAAGATCCACCTTAACATCAACATGTACAGAAAAGTTTGTTCTTGTAATTAATTCACCATGACTCATCAGTGACATGAGAAGAACAGAAATGTTAACTCATTCAGATAGCATTAAGAGAAATATGTGAACTGCTCATACTAAATCCTAACTCTGGAAGCCTTTTGCCTTGCTTCCTCTTCTTAATCTCTCCTGGAAAGAGATACAGGGCATTTTTCTGAATATTAAGATTAATAAATCACTCTCATAGAGAAATAAAAGCCAATCATAAAGAGTTCTTAAAGTTTAAAACAGGGTAAAGAATAATTGTAGGGGCTGGGGATGTGGCTCAGTGTTAGAGCTCTTGCCTCGCATGCACAAGGCCTGGGTTTGAGCCCCAGCACCATACACACACACACACACACACACACACACACACACACATACACACACACACACACAAAATAACAAAAACAAATTGTGATCCTGTCAAAAACCAATCAGGAGTAATCATTGTTTGCACTTTGTATTAATGATTTTCTTCAGAGGGTCCTGTATTTATATGTTATCACTGAATACATTATCATTCAATTATGTTTTATCTTGTATACTTAATTTCATTCATGGACCATTCTTCACCTATTAGCTTTTTGTCACATGGAACATAGGTGTGTAATGCACTTTCCTGGAGCCAGTGTTCATGCAAGTTCATCCTTTATCTTGTGGATTTTATATTTTCGTTGTCTTTCTTTGGGCTAACATCTCAGATGACTGCTTCTGAGCATTCCTTTTTACTAATATCTACAGCATATTTTTAAATCTATCTTCTACATGAAGACATCTCTGTGGCTCATTCACTCAACAGGCAGCATCTCCAGTGAGAAAGGAATTGGGATGTATATCTTTTCTTTCCAAATTCTATAAATTGTATGTATTAGCTATTGTTTGTTAAGGTGGCAAACAAAAACAAAAACAAAAGTCATACATCCAGTATGCCTGTTTTCTTTCTTGTCTTTGGATTTTTGGTTCTTGTG
>PVLD010009643.1:55535-75819 GCA_004027595.1 Dinomys branickii
AACTGTCTGACTAAATTTGCATGTCTGTATACGGGTCCATACATCTACAATTCGAAGATATCAATGGATAAAGCAACAACAACTGTTGAGACCATATCACCTTGTCTATAGATTAGTTGTGATTGTACTATTTTCTATGATAATGGGTGTCTGTTTGTCAATAGGTTTTTGTACTTTTATGTTTCTAAAATAAAAAAATAAAAATAAAAATAAAAAGTCATACATCAAAATCCAGCTTTTTCAAGATGAAGTAACCCCAAACTTTCTGGGTCCTTCTTGTCATCCCTGGAATGCTATCAATTTTGTATGTTGATTTTGTACCCTGCTGTCTTGCTGAATCTGTTTATTAGTTCTAGGAGACTTTGGTGGAATGTTTTGGGTATTCTATGTAAAGCAGCATATCATCTGCAGATAAGGATAGTTTGGTTCCTGCCTTCAGGTACCTGTCCCTATATTTCTTTCTCTTGTCTAATTGCTCTAGCTAATGTTTCCAGTACTATATTGAGCAGGAGTGGTGATAGGGGACATCCTTGTCTTGTTCCTGATCTTAGAGGAAAGCTACTCCAATTTTCCCCATTTAATATGATGTTTGCAGTAGGTTTTTCATAAAAGGCTTTTATTAAATTGAGATAAAATCCTTCTCTACCTGTTTACCTCAGGGCTTTTATCATTAATAGGTGTTGGATTTTTGCCAAAGGCTTTTTTTCTGCATCTATTGAGATGATCATATGATTTTTTACTTGATTCTGTTTATGTAATGTTACATTTATTGATTTATGTTGTTAAACCATCTGGCTATACATTCACAGAAGTTTGAATCTAGTCTCATATCACCATGTACTAAGGTAAAATAAAAATAGATCAAAGACCTGGGTATTAAAACAGAAACAGTGAATACACTAGAACATAAAATAGATAAAACTCTTGAAGACATAGGCATATGCATTGCCTTCCTAAACAAATTTCCAATTGCACAAGAAATAATATCAAGAATCAACAAATGAGGTCTGATCAAATTAAAAAGCTTCTGCACAAACAACAGAGTGAAGAGACAACCTACAGAGTGGGAATATATTTTGCCAGCTGGTCCTCAGACAGAAAACTAATACCTAGAATATGTAAAGAACTCAAAAAATGTAGACTCCCCAAACCAAAAGATCCACTCAAAAAATGGGTAACTGAAATGAGTAGTCGCTTCTCAGAAAAAAGAAATGCAAATGGTTAATAAATACTATCCAAAAATGTTCAATACCCCTAGCCATAAAAAATGCAAATTAAAACAACTCTGAGATCCTACCTTACTGCAGAAAGAATGACTATCACCAAGAAACCAAATAATTACAAATGCCAGTAAGGCCACAGGACAAAAGGAACACTTCCACATTGTTGGTAGGAGTATAAACTAGTACAACCACTACAGAAATCCTTATGGAGATGCCTCAAGAAGCTAAAACTAGAAATTCTATTCCCTTTGAAGGTATCTTCCCAAAAGAAATAAAGACATTACAGTGATTCATGCATACCCATTTTTATATCAGCACAATTCACAATAACTAAATTGTGTAAGTGGCCTATGTATCTATCAACAGATGAATAGATTTTTAAAAATGTAGTATTATCCACAGTGGAGTATTACTCTGCCATAAAGAAAGATAACCTTGAGTTATTTGTAGGAAAATGGATGCACCTGGAGACCACAAATAAGTGAAATAAGTCAAACGTACAAGTTTAAATATCACAAGGTTTAGCTTATATGAAAAACCCAATGTTAGGGGCTGGGGATATAGCTCAGTGGAATAAGCGCCTGCCTAGCAAGTGCAGGGTCCTGAGTTTGATCCCCAGTACCGCCAAAAAAAAAAAAAAAAAAAAAAGAAAAACCCAATGTGCATGTGATCTTTTAAAACAAAATAAAAGATAGATTATAAGAAACTGGGAGATCTTTTGCAAATGGGAAGGGGACCTAGAGCTGCAAGAAACGGGGAGGGAGGGACGGCAAGGGGATACACAAAGAATTAAGATGTGACATGTGCGTACCTGCTGTCCATGCTGATGTGATCACCATGTACTAAAAGTGTGTTGGCACTAAGTACTAATACTAAGTACTAATAAAAATGGCCTCCAGAGATGTAACAGCAGAGGAAAATTCACATAGGACAAAGAAATGGTGGCTGGCTGGGGCCCAAAGGTCCAAAGGACCCAGTTGTAAATCCTGCCATTTCCTTATGTCCCAGGCAAGGCACTGCAGGAGCCTCCAAATTAGAACCACCACCAGGCACAGACAGGAAAAGCTGCAAGAGATCCAAAAAAGATGGCCTGCAAGAGGAAAACCTTCTCCACCATTCTCCCCTTCCAGGAAGCCACAGGCAGGAGCATACCACTGCGGGCACCTCCCGGAACCGGTTTCCCGCTCCGGCCTGACGCAGAAGTGGTGCTGAGGTCACTCCACAAAAGCTTGGAGGTGATTTGCTTCTCCATGGAGAAGCGATGAGACGCACTGCGGCAGAACAGAGCCAGACCCGCTTGGTTATCCCGTCCTCACACAGCCCCGTCCCCAGTCAGGAAGGGTGCGCAGGACGCTGAGCGCTGGCCAACTGCTAGCACCCAGACTCTGGCTCCACGGCTGCCTCGTGCCTCAGAGTCAGCGGGGCCTGGAGGGCTCTGAGCATCCGCCCCTAACTGGCTTCGGGGAGAATGAAAGTCTCAGAAGCCAGCTGGGTCCCAAGGCCCAAGAGCTCCTCATTCAGTATCTCTGTTATGGAGTTCAAAGAACATCTCCCGTTCTCAGCTCATGCTCTGTCATTAAGGCCTGGGGATTTATTCTTGCTTTCACCAGCAGTGATGCAGGGCAACACCATGCAATACCATGCTAGCGTCCTGGATCAGCTCATCTCCCTGCATCATCCCAGCACACAAAACACGAGCCCACCCCACTCTTCCCTGGGGCTCACAGCAGCCTTGGGTGCTGCAGCCCCCAAAGGGATTCACAGAAACAGACACGCAGACCAGAGCAACATGAAACAGAGCCTAGATGTAAATTTATGCATCTGTACTTGACCGATTTTTTTAACAAGTGTGTTCAGATCACACTTTGGGAAAAGGACAATCTTTTCCATACACGGTGCTGAAAAAACCGGATATTCACAGGCAGTAGAAAGAAACTTGACTCTTGGCTCTCAAATATACAAAGATCAACTCATGGTTGATGAAAAATTTAAATGTAAGACCTGAAACTCTGAAACCACTAGAAGAAACTACAAGAGAAACACTCCATGACATTATACTCGGCAAAGGGTTTTTTTTTGGCTGAGATCTCAAATACACAGGAAACAAAAGCAGAACTAGACAAATGGAATTACATCTCTTGCACAGACGAAGAAACAGCCGACCAAGTAGAGAAACACTACAGAATAAAAGGAAATGTCTGAAAACAATATCTGATAAGAGATCAATTTCAGGGGTATATACCCTATAGCAAGAAAATAATTTAAAAATAGAAAAATATCTGATATTCTATTTCTTAAAAGACAATCTGCAGACAGCCAACAGGCACATAAATCATTGCTCAGTATCACTAATCATCAGGAAACATCAATCTAAATGAGATATTACCTTACTCCAGTTAGGACAGCAATTATCAATAAGGCAAAAAATAATACACATCAGTTAAGGTGTGGAGAAATAAGGATGCTTACACACTGTTAGTGGGATGTACATTAGTACAGTCATCATGGAAACTCTGGGCATGTTCCTGAAAAATATCAAACTAGAGCTACTGTATGGCCCGGCAATTCCACTCCCAGGTGTGTACCCAGAGGAAATAAAATTGGCAGGTCAAGAGATAGGTCCAGAGATACCCAGTGCCACTGTTCACTATGCACTGTTCGAAATGACTGGGATGTGGTCAACCTAGATATCCACTGCTGACGAATGGGTTAGGCAAAATGTAGGGCTTGTTCCATCATTGTGTGTTGTCCAGCCATGGAAGAGATGAAGCCCTATTTTTGTAACATGGATGAGAGTGGAGATAGTTACATTAAATGAAATAATCCAGGCACAAAAATCAAATCCTGCAAGATCTTACTTATACTTGGAAGCTAAAAGATTTGATCTCACAGAAGTTAATCTGGAACTGTGGTTACCAAAGGCTGGGAAATGTAAGGAAGGGGAAGAAATGGAGGGAAGTTGGAAGAAAGGGTGTAAAGGTACTGTATTAGTCAGCTTTCTCATCGCTGAGACTCACAGCGATGTTCACCTGGAACACCCAACACCCACAGCTTAAAGGAAGAGAGGCGTAATTTGTCTCATGATTCCCAGGATGTCAGTCCATGGCCAGCGGCTTCAGGGCAGGAACATGGTGCAAGAGGAGCAAAGCTGCTCAGTTCTTGGTGGCTGGGAAGCAGAGCAGATGAGCAGTGCCCGAGAGGGGGGTGAAGGACCAGAAGTAGACCCCAAGGTCAGGCTCCAGGACCCACACAGGCACACCCAAGAGTGTGCTCTACCAGTATGCTAGGTGTTTCTTTTTTATAATTCGTTACTTTTTTATATTGATAGGTATTTCTTAATCCAGTGAAGTTGACATATCAGGGTTCGTGGTCATAGTTACAGAGTCGGAACAGGTTCTAATGTCCTATAGTACAGTAGGGGGGCTATAGTCAATAATACTGTATTGGATATTCCACAAGATCTAGAAGAAAGGATTTTTAATGAACGAGAGAACCCGTGCTCTAGGTGATGAATGTATTTGACCATCGCACAATGCATGTGTAAGTCACATCACACTGTACTCCATAGATGTGGACAGTTCCTCACGTCAATGGTTAAAAAATAAATTAAAGGACACAGAAGACTTTCTTCTGGCTCTGGGTGTGTTTGGTCCTCCCTAGCCTCAGGAGGCAGCTGTTGTCTGCTGTGTCCCCAGCCCCACAGAGGGGACTGTGGGCCCTGGCTCCTAGCCTCCCCTTTTGCCTATTGCCCTGCTCAATGACCGACATGCGGGTCAGCTGATGCTTCCCACATAAGCCCTGCAGCTTGCACACAGGGCTGCAAAAAGCCACCTGGGATACAGAAACTCCTACCTCTCGGGTTGCCCAGATCCATCAGGCCAGCCTCTGGGTTGCCAACAGAAATCATTTTATTTTTAAACTCCCACAGGAATGCAGTGTGCAGCCAGTTCGACCACAGTGCATGAGGCCCCCTGCTCCATTGCCAGGGTTCATTCCTCCCCGCTGGCAGGGTTTGCTGACAGAATCCTCAGACTCAAATGTGATGAACAAGTTTAACTCCAGTGTTACCAACCCGTCACCTGCATCGCCTCCACTGCCTCTCACAATACCCTAAAATCACAGCGCTGCCCTTACACGTGCTCCTTCCTGTCTCTCCCTGGCGGAAGAGGCCTCTTACCTTCCTGGGGCCTAACTTGTGTGATTTTCTCTTTTGAGTGATTTCTCTCACCTTATTAAAGCAAATCTTCCCTCACATTCATTCTTCTACATCGCCACTAATTTTCATCCAATAAATGTACATCAACCTGGAACGTCACAATGATAGAAGCAGCCCATATTTACTGGGGTGCACATTTATCTTTTTACGGAATATAAAATAGAGTAAAAAAGAATAATTGTGCCAAGGACCAATTACTTAAAAAAGCATTTAGTGAAATCCTCCTATGGACAAAGACTTTAGAAAACACAAACACTGTAGCACAAACACCTTCTCTGAGGAGTTTACATTCCTATTACCGAAGAGATGTATGAACAAACTATGGCAACAAAAAGCACTGGGTGTCTTAGTGACCTAACAGAGTGTTGGGAAAATGTTTCAATGCATGAATACTTCTTGAAAATGTGTGTGTGGATGAACTGTATAAGCTAATACTGGGAGAAGAGAGATGAAGCTATTAACTCATTTTGCAAGGGCGTTAAAGCTCCTAATTGATTTATGAGAAACTCAAATTGGACCCTAGAAGTTGAGCAGAAGCCAGGCATGGTGGTGTACACCCATAATCTCAGCACTCTGGGAGGCTGAGGCAGGAGGATCACAAGTTCAAGCCCAGCCTAAGCAATTTAGCAACTTAACAAAACCCTGTCTCAAAATTAAAATTTAAAAAAGAGCTGGGGACGGAGTTCAGTGCAAAGGTCTTAGGTTTGATCCCTACTACAGAAAAAAAAAAAAAAAAAAAAGCTAAGCAGAAACAGTTGGGTGCAGAAGAGTAAGATGCAGGCTGGACAGAGCCCATGCAGCTACGAGGCCCGCAGGCTTCCTGCGGGAGCGAGCTGAAGGAAAGGGCGCTCAGACATGGGGTCTCCCGGGGAGTGCTACTCACCCTCTGACTCAGAAGGCACAGACAGGGAACCGGCCCTGTGCACAGCAGGGAGAGGAGGCCCGTCCAAGAGCTGGACTGGGGGCCCCCCGGTGAGGACAGTGAGCACAGGGTGGGGAAGACTCGAGGAGGCTGACAAACCAGCCTCTTTCTAAGAGGTTCAAGACTTCCTGTACCTCTAGCAGGCACAGTGGGGGTACGCCTGTCATCCTGCTCTGGGAGGCTGAGGCAGGAGCACGGTAAGTTCTAGCCCTACCTGGGAGATGTAATGAGCCCTTGCCTCAAAATTAAAAGTTTAAAAAATGTGGATGTGACTGAGTGGGAAGACCCTGGGTTCAATCCTCAGTACTGCAAAGAGGGGGAAGAAAATGTCCAGCACCTCCAAGCCAGGACCATCAGCTCTGCAGAGATGCCATCAGGGCACCATGGCCAGAAGGGGCAGCCATTGTCCGCGGAGCGCACGGCTCCAGGATCCAACCCAGCAGCCGCTGTGGCCAAGGAGCCCAGAGCCCTGAGCCCTGAGCCCAGAGCCATGGGCTGTGGCGGACAACACTACCCCGAGGCAGCCTTGGGCCTCTGCTCCCCCGCGGGGCAGGCGCTGACCCGGGTCAGCATCCCTTCCTAGGGCCCCGCGCCGGCCCAAGTGGGTGGACTGTTTCTGGGTGCCAGCAGTTCTCAGCCCACACCGTGGTAATAACTCCTGACTCAGCCCCCACAGGCGCTGTGCCTTCTTCGTTCCTGATTGACTACACAAACCCTCTCTCCCAGCGTTGACTGTGCAAGGAAGTCAAATTAGGATTGAAATTTTGACAGAAACAAATAAAGCACCTTTAAAGACATAAATAAGCACTGACAATGTGTATGTTTTCCCAGTCAGCACAACTTTTCAACAAGCAAATGAAAAGCTCACTCTTGAGGAAGTGCCTTTTGTCTTCCTTTGCTTTTATGGTCCTGGGGACAGAACCCAGGGTCTGCACACTGAGCTCCATCCCCAGCCCTTTCTGGTTGACTGACTGATTGATTGATTGATTTTTGAGACAAAGTCTTACTAAATTGCTAAGTTGCCCAGGCTAGGCTTGAACATGTGGCCCTCTTGCCTCAGCCTCCCAGCGTGGCTCTTGCACCATAATGCCATCGTTGCCACAGAGCCCACTCCTCAGCTGCATCAGGGCATCTGTGTCCATGTCCCCCACCAGAAGTCCTGACAAGCCCAGCGTGTGCAGATTCTTATCCCACCCACCGCTCCCACATCCATTCTGAGCCACGAAAGGAGTCATGGTTTCACTCCCTCTGTGGACAAGCTGGCTGCATCCACTAGAAATGTGGGGTGTGCTGGGCACTGAGCACTGTTTTGACCTGGGCACAAGTTCACATTTTCTGCTCTCTTTCCAATGCTCTCTCCAGTGTCAGGAAATCACAAGTGGCTCCAGGTTTCGTTAACTGTCGGGGTCCACCTCTGCGCCCTTCCTCTTACTTCCTTATCCAGAGCTCAGCACCAGCAGCACGAATCTCCACATTTCCTCCCATTCTCCAGGTTCCGCTCATGGTTTCAAGATAAACCTCTCCACTTAGGTTCTGTCTGTGTCTCTTTCCAGGTCCTAATCCATCAATTTACTTCACTCTTTTTGTTTTGTTTTGTGTTTGGTCATTTGCATTGATCCCAGGACCTTTGCACTGAGCTACATCCCTAATTATTTTCGTTTTCTCCTCCTCCTCTTCCTCCTCCTCCTCCTCCTTCTCTTTCTCCTTCTCCTCCTCTTTCTTATTCTTTTAATTTGAGACAGTGTTTTGCTAAGTCACTAAGTTGCCCAGGAGGGCTTGAATTTGTGACCTTCAGCCTCCCGGAACGCAGGGATTACAGGCATGCGCCACCACACCCAGTTTACTTTATGCTTTTGAGTGTTCAAAATATACCTCTTCATCTCATCAGCCTGACTTCCATTATTTCTCCACACACACACACACACACATGCACGCATGCAGTTTCCTCATCCTTTTCTTCTGATTTCCATTCCAACTCTGTCCCGTCTGCCCTGTGGATCTAGCCAGGTCCCTGGACTCTCCGCTCCCTGGTGACCCTGGAGCGGTCCCCATTTCTCCCGCCTCTCCCTGTATGTGGGCCAAGCCCTCCCCACTTGGAACTGCAGTGTCTGGCTCCTTGTTCTCCTCTGTGGCCTTCTCCTGTGTCTCCACCTTGGGCAGCACCGCACTGACCACCTCGGTCCACCGCAACTTCATCTAGATGAGGATTCCGGCCACCCCTGCCTACGCCGCTGACTTTCTCTGCGGCACCCTGAGCCCTCCTGCACATGGTCACTTCTATGGCTGGATGGAGCCACTGCTCTGACCCGGTGCCCTTCCTTAAATGGAGCTCTTCCTCTGGGCATTTCCACAAGGCCACCAGGATTGAACCAGAAGTCATTTAATCAGAAAGCCTCAGACTCTTATTTAAATTCTTAGATTTCTCTCCCCTCATCCCCAGCACCACGACCTTCTCTCCATCGGCCTGACCTTTGTCGCTGCTTCCCTCGCACACCTGGACCTGGCCTGGGACACCTCTGAACCATGACAGCTGTCCGGCCAGTGGGTCCCTGCACTGGGACCAGCACTCCCCTGTGCAGTTACAGCGTCCAGCACCTTTGCTCCGCAAACACTTGGGTAGCCTGTGTCCCCTCGTGGTCAGAGTCCACATTTCACACCATTGGCCGAGGTCCCGCAGAATTTGACTCCAGTCTCTCCAGAGAGATCAGCAATTATCTTCCTGTACTCTGCTTTCTGATGAAGTCAACCTGGACTCCTCCCTGCCTCGACATGTGCTGTGATTCCTCTGTGGTGCCACGGCCGGCGCCGTGCCGGCGCCGTAGCTCAACGGTAGAGGACATTCTCAGCCAGAACAAGGTCCTGTATCCCATGGCCGGCACTGCACAAGTAAAAACCTGTCTTGCAAAGAGAGAGCTCAAGCACAGCTTCCTGACTGCACATGTCCGCCCCCTGCTGGAGTCCGAGGGCTAGAGCTGTGGCTTAGAAAAGCCCGGGCTCTTCATTCGCTAGACTTTAGAACCCTTTATGGCCCTGTTGCTAACTTGCTGGGGTCCAAAGCTGCTGATTTCTCAGAAGGTCTGTTTTCTAATTAGCAAGGTAGGCAACTATTATTCATCTTACAAAATTGATAGGAAAATTAAATAAGATGAGGATATTAACTAACGAATGAAGTCCCTGCTACAGATCTTTAATAAACATCCCTCTGCCTTCGCCCCTCCATATGACTCTATACGTCTCTGTACTTCTCTTAGTCATACACATTTTAAATGTTTTATAGCACCCATTATCGCTGTGAAATTATTATAGTGCCACAAAATAAATTTATTTCAAAAACTGGCAATAGGCCGTTCAGGTCAGCGGCAGAGCTCTTGCCTGGCATGTGCGAGGCTCTGAGTTCAATCCCCCAGCGCTGAAAAGAAAAGTCTGTAGGGAGGAGAAAACAAATACGCACAGGTGATGTAACATTAGAAGAAAGTGCAAGCATGCCGGAGTAATTACAGTGGTGCCTCGGTTCACGAGCTTAATTCCTTCTACGATTCTGGTCGCAAACCGAATAGGATGAGAACGGAATCAGACTCAGTGGTTAGGTTCATTGTTGGCCTTATGGGGAAATTTGATTTGTTCTCATCCAGTCCAGTTTGTGGTCAGAATCATGGAAAGAATTAAGTTTGTGAAGTGAGGTTCCACTGTGTTTAGCATCAATCCGTATGCAAATTAATACCTCAACAAATGTATTTCATGCATAAATTATGATGAATGTGGCCTGCTAATATTTCCTGTTTCGTTCTGAAAATAATAAATTAGCTTGATAAATTATAGCTTGCCCATTCAAGTAAAGCAAATAGAGATTCCCTTGAACCAATAAATTAACTCTGAATTGCAGAAATGGACCTGTGTCATTCACCAAAATAAGAAAGCTTTGGTAATCCACCGCTGATGAACACGGATAAGTGATGGGTTGGGGCCCTACATAAATCGCATCACAATATTCCCCGTGGTCTGTGTTCTCCTTTGCAGAATTCCACACAATAGTGACTTAAAGTGGGAATTTGCTCTGGCTTCTGTAAGACATTGAACAGCCACCTACACTCTCACCTGCCTTTTGCCCCTCTCCTCCAGGGATGAGGCCATAGTTTGCAGAAAGTCAGACAAGTGCTGGGACACAGAACAGGAAGCACCTCCAACCCCATATGTCTTCTCTCTTGGACTGGCTCCTGGCAAAAGCCTTTCCTTTGTGCTTCACTTTCCCACTCAAAACCACTTTGTGCTTCTTTCACTGAAAAAATACTGTTCTTTGGAAAGCAGTCGATTCTACTGAGTGAGAAATAACCTTACCGTATTGTCTCCAGTCCGCACCAGGGGGCAAGTGTCTCCACAGAATAAGGTTGTTCAGATGATTTAAGTAGGAAGGCAGGGAGTGAAAACTCTTCTGATTATACCACACCTAGAAAGGAGACATAATTGAATGACTCTCCTCCAGCCTATTCCGGGGTGCAGGAATGCAAGCGTCAATTAGCATCCACAACACCTGAGAACGGCAGCTCGGCCGACACCGAGCAGTCAATTCCAGTCTGCTAATTTTATATTTATCTCGAGCATATAATTTATAGCTAAAAATAGATTAATTTTTCCCCAGAACAAATGTGAATGTTGCTCTATAATTATAGTCTCAGAGGGAACAGGGAACCAAAGCCCATCATCTTTTTTCTCTCTTTCTTGGTTGGTAAGCTAATGAAATTTGACCTGCGAATTAAAACCATAGAAGATGATCAGAAGAAAAAAAAATACTTTCAAATTAATAATGGAACGTGGAACATTATTCCTCAAAATAAATGGAACTGAACGCCTGCTGAGCATGGAGAAATAAGTTGCACACTCTTAGCCACAAGAAAGGTGAAAGAGGAAGGAAGGAATAGGGAGGGAATGTTATTAAAGTTGGGATAGTAAGTGTCCTAAAGATGCTAATCAAACCATCACCACCTACACTGCACAATCTCCATGTTTCAGTGAAAAGTAGATGCTCAGTCTGGGAACTGGAAAGTATCCTCGAGAAATACCGAGAACCAAAGGGAGCAGCAGATCTTACTTTAACCCACCAAAGCACTCATTTCCCTACACAGCACCGTCTTTTGCAAGGGACTATCCACTCACGAGGGTCAGTGCTGCCCCCAGAAAGTGCACGTGCCTCGTGTTTCCACCAGAGTTCACACAAGGTGAGAACCAGGCCTGCAGTCTCTGCCTTCAACACATCCTGCAATGAGCAACGTTCTTTACCCAAGATCCTCTGGGGCCTCTATTATGTCCCTGGACAGCTGAGTTTTCAGATACTCCAGTCCTTTAACCCAGACCAAAATGCTCCGCATCAAGACAGCACTCTCCCATTCTTCCTTGGCCTGCTTCGTGGAACAGTTCAGAAAACAGATCCTCAATTGCCTTCACACCTCTAACCCCCTTTTGTCCAGTATTTTAACTTCATGGAGTAATCCTGGCCAATCCTCCTGTAAGCTCCAAGGAGAAGGGATGAAGTTTGGGATGTGTGCAGCACAGAACTCGGGACACCCAGGAGCTGGCTGCACCTGCACAGAGTGGGCTGGGTGAATCCCACACCCCGGGCAACAAGGGCAAATCTGACCCAGTTGAAACCTACAGCTCTGCAAAGTTGTGAAAGGACCAAGCTCCTCCAGTGGAGACGTCAGCTCTGAGCCGACAGTGCTCAACTCCCACATCAGAAGCAGGTCCGGCTCCCCTGCCCAAACAGAGCTGTCGCTCCTCGGGGTCACCATAGCCATCAAAGCCCTCAGACATGCTGCACAAGTGCTCTCCTTGTGCAAACCACAGACCCGCATCCCGTGGAAGACTAGGGACAGGCTAATTTAGAAAACTCTGGAAGTTGGAGTCTCCCTTGAACCCCATCTGAGAACTCCACCTTCTCTTTTTGTTTAGGGCTTTGCTCTTATTTTTATTAGTACATGCTTGCAGTACAAAGGATTACCTGCCTCATGAGGAGCTGGTACATGTACCTAACACATCTTTTTTTTGAGACAAGGTCTCACTATGCAGTTCAGGCTGGCCTTGAACTAACTCAGTTTGTAGCTCAGGCTGGCCTGAAACTCAAGGTGATCTTCCTGCACCAGCCTCCTGAGGGCTGGGATTACAGGTGTGTGCCACCACGCCCAGCTTACCTAAAACATTTTAATTCTTTTTAATTTCCCTTCACCCCCATCCCTATGAGTATCTTTTTAAACAGACAGAGTCTCACTGTTTAGCTCAGGATAGCCTTACACTCAGGGTCTTCCTGTCTCAGCCTTCAAGTACTCAGACTACAAGCATGCGCCACCAGAAAAAGAGTCATAGAAATAGTGGTTGCCTTAGCCTGAGAACGGCAGGCATTCAAATTTTGTTTTGTTTTGCTTCACTTGCGTGTTTGAATCTTTGTTTTAAAAGCAAGACGACTTCTTTTCAACTTAGCAACATAGGACAGCGGTGCACAGAAATGGAGGTGGGCTGCTGGGGCAGCAGGAAGCTGGGTGACTGGTCGCCCTCTCCACCCCGCCCCCACCACACCTTCCCCGGGCTGAGGGCTCAGCTCCTGAGGGCAACCTACCCCTAGTCCTCCTGCACCCACACCCAGGCTCTGCCTAGGACTTCGTGCCCCTCCCGTCTGACTCTAGGCTCTGCTGCCATAGCACTGGCTTTGGCCCTTGGAGTGTAACCCTGGCAGGAGATTGACATGTACATGTTTGTCCCGGCGGTCCCGCCCGGGCCTCCCATGCCATCAAGGGTGCAGGATGGGCCTCCCTGCTGGAGGTCAGGACACAGACTGAGCTGAACACCGCCCCGCAGCCCAGAGTGAAATTCCTCCACTATCATGCTCCCTGGCCATGCATTCTGAGATACCCTGGTCCTGCTCAGACCAGAAGCAGGGTTCTGTCAACCTGGCACGGCTTCTGGCCCACACCTCCTCCCAGATCCTCTGCTTGACTGATCCAGCCTGGCAATCTCTGCCCTGTGGGATAAAACAGGCAGGTACAACCTACGAGACTGGCCCTGTCCCCATACACCCCACACAGACCTAGCAGACATGCAAATGGCCTGCCTCTCTGAGGGACCTTCTTAAACTTGCACTTCTTGGTTTAAAACCACCAATTAAATCTCCCTGTAAGAAACCTGCCTATTGCATTGGACCATATGCTCCCTGTCCCTCCCCTTCTTTCTCCCCTCCTTCCCCTCTCCCTCCGTGTCTCTCCCCTTTGACCTCCGTGCATGTGGCCTCTGGACAGGCAATGTACCCCTCAGGACCCATTAGTAATAAAATCTTCACTTCCATCTTGTAGCTCCACAAACTCCCTTAGTAGCCAAAGGCTGGCCTATAGCTGCAGAGCCTTGCAGACTCCTGAGCTACACCTGTGTGTATGGCTGAGGCCTCTAAGACCTGAATTACAGAAATAGCCTCAAATACTACATGGGGACCTCTGCCAAGAAGCCAGGATTGGCTGGGCTCAGGGCAGAAGGTACACAGAGCCCAGCTTCCCATGGGCAAGCTGGGAGTATCCTCCTCATGAAGGCACCCACAGAGGATTATGGGACAGGAAGCACATGGCGGGCAGTGGAGGGAAGGGATTTTGTGAGGGATGAGCTGGCAACTCTACCAAACGACAGAACCAGTGCCCAGCTGTGGCACTTCCCACCAATAGGTCCCCAGGAGCCACAGTTAGCACAGCCCGCAACAGCCTAAGTCACACCCAGGAGCCAAAGCACCCATGCTGTCATCGCTCTTGGCTGTCCCAGCAGTTTGTCACAAGGTACTATTCTGGCAGCACACAGTTAGCTCAAATGTGCAAGGGGAAAAGTTTGAAAGGTTCTCAGCCCCCTTTTCCATTCCTCTGTCAATTAGTTCTTCTTTGAGAGTGGTTCTATAAACCTTTGAAGTAGGCAATGCACACTTCATGATGGTCTTAAAATTAGCATGTAGAATTCTGTCATATTCAGAGGAAAGGCTTTTCTTTCTTTTTTCTTTTTCCTCCAAAGAGCAGTTTTCTAAAACTGCACTGCGTTCTGGAAAGGAGTTGTGGGACTTCTTTTCCTGCTGGTCCATAACTCAGGAAGTGATAAAGTCCAGTGAGTGAAATGGGAAGTTAATCTCCTTTTAGGACCACATTGTGCCCAGAAACACACCTTTCATCTCCAGCATCATGAGTAATGGCTCACAGAAAAGTAACTAGGTAGCAGTAGGAGAAGAAAACCACCTAGGAGACATTCACTGGGGGATAAAATTTCAGGGCAGAACACAATGCATGCCCCAAAAAGTGGAGGCAATGTGTTCAGAGTGTATTTGGACTTTTTCTGCAAAGTATACATGTTCTAAAGGATGTTTTGATTGAGTAAGCTAAACACTCAAAATGTGAGTATAATAACTCCAGGAAAGGTTGCACAAGAGACATTTCACAGTATAATCAATCATGTGTTATGCATATTCATGTGCAAATTTCCCATTTTTTCTGCAAGAGGACTATGAAAATTGTACCACCTGTGTCTTATGAATATAGCCTATAGGCAAAAAGGAATGGCCAGTCATTAATTATTGAAAGGTTAATGCAGTCATTTTATGGGACATCAGCCACCTCCAGCCTCCAGTGCGTACAGCCGATAGCAGACTGCCCTTTGCACCTCACTGTGGTATCAGATTCCTCAGATCCCGAGAAAAAACCTCACTGCGCAAAGGTCCACATGCAACTCATTTGCAAGCCTGTGCCTGGCATAAAAGACCTCAGACACCAGAAATCACCACTCAGACATCTCTAGTTCAGTGCAGGGGAACAAACTAAACCAAGACAAGAGTAACAGGCAACAGGGAGACGTGGCAGCCCCGCCTATCATGGAACAAGAGACTGATCCATGTCGTGGACATCTCAGCACAAAGACACAACCATCTGTTGTAAATAAGAAAGCTGTGGATGTGGCTTGATTGAAGAGTCAAAGCGTGTTTCAAGGAAGTAAACAGATTCTTTCTACACATTAGGTCTGTTTTGGTAACAGTGCATAATCTGTTCCAAAATGTGAAGCAAATACATCCTGAGTGGTTTTTCTACCAAGTTATGATTGATGACAGTTTCACATTGAGCTATAACTCTTTCTGTTGCTTTGAAAGGAAGAGCGATTTGAACAGACCTCAGGTGAAGAAGGGATTTCTAAACCTCCACACTGTGATTTAGAATTTTCTTCTGGGATTAAGTGGTATAGTGTGTGTGGGAAGGTTTTCATCGGGGATTTACACAGGGAAGGGCCTGCTAAGTACCTTTATCCACTGAGTAAACCACCAGGGGTGTGGGTTCTCATCCTGTTCAACTTTCAGAAGCTCACTCTACCCCCACTACAGAGCAGAAAGGCCTCTCCAGGGCCCTGGAGATATCCCCCAGCCATCAGCTCTATGATAAACCTATGAGCAGATACGAGACCCACAGGCTAAGGAGAGAAAGGGCTGTGGATCATTTTTGCAGTGACACCCTACACTAAACTCACATTCGTCCTCTCTCAGTGGACTTACCTTGTTCTCGCCTATTTGCACCCCAGCATCACCCACTGCCCCCACGGGGGTGAGCACCAAAAGCTTTGATTCTTTCATCTCTGCCCCTCTTTTCAGGCTGTGCTGACTTCTCTCCTTGGGAAAGTTTGTCACTTACCACATTTGTGGCCCTGCAGGTTGCTGCAGGTGCCTGTCCTCCATCCCCTGCAGCCCTGCCCTTGCCACCTCCTCTCTGCAACGCCAACAGGATGTTTCCTAATTTATAGGACAGTCCCACCCTGGGCCCCTAAAGAGTGGTCTTGTGTCATTGCCACTGTCTCTGTGTTGCGCAAGTCTACTCAGCCTCCTGTAAGATGAGGAGATCAAGTTTGTATGAAAAAATTCCTTGGCCACCGAGAATAAGAGGGACATTCCTAGTTCATGCAACTATGGAGGTATTTAACAAGAGATGATCTCACTGACTTTAGATCTCCCTGGTGAAGTCCTGTTCTGCCAAAAAAAAAGAAAAAAAAAGCAGTAGTTCATTGGTTCTATTTCTAAACCATCAAAGGGAAATGAATTCAGTTTTCTCTTTCAAAGGAATATTTATATACAAGCATCCTCAGTACTCAGTAACAAGCACTGGGATTGGCGCTGATCCCTTCCCTCAACTCTATGCTCAAAACTGTACCAGGATGTTGCTATTATTGTTGTTGCCAGAGATAAGACCCAGGTCCTCACACTGAGCTATATCCCAGGCCTCTGGGTCTGAGACAGGTTCTCACTAGTTAGTAAATTGCCCAAACTGTGCTCCAATTTGCCATCTTCCTGCCTCAGCCTCCCAAAGTGTTGAGACTCCGGGCCTGCACCACTGTGCTCAGCTTATATTTGGATTTTTAGCTGCCCTGGATACTTTCTAAAACAGGGTGAGAAAGAAAAAAGCACTATTACCTTTGCCAGAGGTCTTGGTTTTGAGGCGTTTGCATTCACTTCTTGAACTTCGCTGGGGACCCGAACTCCGAAAGACCAGCCTCCAAGGCTGTTGACAGTAAACATAATGTCAGTGCTCCAATCAGGGACATGGGACAACCACCCAGAGGACATTCGCCGGCAGTGCTGGTCAGAGCAGTCCCATGGTCCTCTGCCTGGTCTGGGGCAGGACCAGGTGGGCGAAGGCATGGAAAGGCAGAAGCCCCAGATGCACCCAGCACAAGCACTGCTGATGGGGAAAGACCTGAGAGAGTGCATTGTGTGAGAACGTGTGCTTCTTGGAACAAGTCACTTCATCAGGAAGCATGTGTCACCTGAGGTCACAGTGGGGACCGCAGCACTCTGAGGCAATTCAGGTCATGCTCCTAGGAAGCTACGGCTCAGGACACCTGGAGCTGTCACTACTTTGCTGTCCCCTTGGTTCATGGCCCTCCTCCGCTCCCTTCTTTCTCCACTAACACAGAACCCGGTCCTGAGAGGCTGGTGAACCCGGGTTTTCTGCTTTTCCAGAATTCACCCCACACCCCAAGCCCCACATTCCCAACCCTTATATCTATTGCCATGTAGGGTTTTAAGTCTGTATTGCCAGATCATCTTTCAGACTCTGAGTTGTTCCGGGTGCAAATGGTCCCTTTTATCTCCAGATTTCCTGGGCTACGTGTCTCCCAGCACTCACTACGCTTCCCAAAAGAACTGCCATTAGGTGCATGTTAAGCTTTATTTGCCAGCCTCTGGGTAGAAAGATACTGAAGAACCATCACCTACCACAGACCTCTGCACTCACTGGAAGAACTGAGACGAAGAGGTAGGGATGTTACATCCCCACTTGGCTCCAAGGAATTCATTCATTCATTCATTCATTCAACAGCACCAACTATGACTACATGACATGCATTTCCAAGCAAGATGGTACCTGCTGAGATGCAGATTTTCTGATATGCCAGAGACTCTTCCAAGTTCTGGGTATGCAAGTTCCTAGCCTTGAAGAGCTAGCCATCAGGGTTAGGAAAGAAAAGTCAGGGATTACAGCAAAGCATTAAGGGCACTAGGAGATGGCAGCAAAGAGCCACAGGAAAGCCACACAGGGACAGCCAGGTCGGTGTCGGGGACCGGAGACAGACTAGCCAGGTTCCTGCACAGTTCATAGGGTGCCTGTGTGTGTGACACTACCCATGAGGCGCAGGGGACTTAGAAAAATTCAACAGTGTGGCAAGTGTCACTGAGATGTAAAGCGAAGAGTTTTCACCCCCCTCACCCAGGGTGAGGCACCCCTTCGGGCTCAAGGAAAACCAGCTCGGAGAGAAGGCTTTCCCAAAACTCACCCAGGGGGAGCTGTAAAACAGTAGCCGCACCCAGCTTCCCAGGCTGTGTGGGAATTCCAAGGAGACAGAGCATTATTTCACTATGCTGTTAACACAGCTGCTCTGGGTCCCTAAAGCAGTAAAACTGCTGCAGGCTTCCCTGCCTAGGCCACTGACGGGAATCTCAATTGAGATGATTCCCTTCAAAACTGGAGGTCAGCAGAGATGAATGTGATCAGAGCCCGCAGCACTGTTCCAGGATTTTTATGAGCACCAAGGTGAGTGTTAGACTTTTAAGTTTTCAGGACCATCCACATTTGAAACAATGGCAACATCAGCTTCTGTACCCATGGTTCTGTATCTGTGGGTCCAAGCAAGCGTGGATGGAAAACATTACGAAAAAACAGGCTGCACTGGCATTAGTGTGGATCGACTGTTTGGGTTTTTTTTTGTCACGATTCCCTAAATAACATAGAGCAACAACTAAGAGCATTTACATTGTACTAGATATTCCAGTCATCTAGAGATAGTTTCAAGTACACAGGAAGTTGCATGAAAATTTCCTGCAGATACTAGGTTATTTTTATTAGGACATGTGTGCAGTACACAGTGTTTACCTTCCTTGCATGGAGTCAGTGCGTGGACATACACATCTTCATTGCCTTTTCTTTTCACCCCCTTTCCCTTCTCTCCTTTCCCCATCCCTCCCATCTGATGAAGATACCCTTCCCATCTGATGAAGATTTGTCAACCTGTTTCTTATTATTTATCTTTCATTTTGCTCTTTGTTTATCATCTGGGTTTCTCACATAAGAGAATCCATGTGCTACTTAAATTTGTGCATCAGATTTATTTCACTTAACATTATGGTCTCAAGATGCATCCACCTTCCTACACACGACCATGTCTTCCTTCCTTGTGGCAGAGTAGTGCACCACTGTGCGTGAAAAACACCTTTTCTTTGTCCACTCATCTGTGGATGGACTTTCGGGCTGTTTCCAAGATGTCTCTGTGATGAATTGCACATGAACATGCATGGCTTGCTGAAGTGTGTCTTCGTCTCTTTCAGAGAGATACCAAGGGGGTCCCGGAGCCCATCCCTCTAGATAGCCAGGGACAACTGCAACTCGAAGACAATAGAAAAGACCCAGGGACAGTTCTGAACACACCTTGGTTTTTCAGTCGGCACCAGTAAGTCCTGCTCCACTGGGAATTCGGAGAGATTGAACAGGGTGTGGCCCAGGCGGTTGGTCTGGTAGGGCGCCCCGGTGCTTCTATTTGGACACTTCTGCCAATGTTTCCAAAGAGACAAAAGAGAAATTTCTTCATAACCCACAAACTGGTTTCCTGACATGGCTATAAACTAAGTGTGATTTTTCCCAGCTTTCGATTTTTAATAAACTATCTCCAGTCTTTGTATGTGTTCTGATTTCTCAGATCTCTTTAACAGTCCCCTATATTTGAAGATTGTAGGGGAATTCCACAGTGGCCGGGCAGTCAATTACATCTGAGGACTTCAGACCCTTTCCTATGTGTAAGTTGGGGCAGATTTATCAGAACTAAAAAGAAAAAAATGTTTTCACCAGAATGATCTTGGGTTTGATAAAGCTGAAAGTCAGCAGCATCGAGGGGGAGGAAGATGCACGGGAGAAGCCCCAGGCTTGTGTTCCTCTCCTGAGTGTCTGAAGTCCAATTCACACAGCCCCTCCCTGCAGCTCAGGACAATGGCAGCTTGGGGTCCAAGCAAGAAGATGAGCACCAAGCAAGAGAGGAGTCAGAGGCCACCACTGGAGGCTGCCAAGGGACACGCGTGCCACAGACCAGTGTGATGCAGTACGTTTGCCCCCGTTTCAGCCAGAACCAGGGAGGAGAAGATAACATGCGAAAACACAACTGGCCCCTGCACCTTCCCTTCCGGTTCTGAAGCACCTGCTCTCACCTGCAAAAAAAGTGAAATAAAACCAGCCTGACCTAATGCACAGGTTCGCTATTAGGTTCCGAAATACCTTTGTTAAAAGTACAGAAAACGGGCTGGAGGTACAGCTCAGTGGGCTAAGTGCTTGCCGCTGAGCACTAGGGCCCTGAGTTCGATCCCCAGTCCCGGAAAAAAAAAAAAAAAAAAAAAAAAAA